>CM060283.1:1982661-2025161 GCA_030684275.1 Acipenser oxyrinchus oxyrinchus
CTGCGCGCGCGCATCTGACCAGCGCACCTGATCGGGATGACGTCAATAGCCAGCACCTGGTCTGAACGCGTGCTGATCGCGCGTGATTAAATGTATAGAGTACCGGGGAAGCGAGCTAATGTTGTTATTATTATTATTATTATTATTATTATTATTATTATTATTATTATTATTATTATTATTTCATGGTTGTTTTTAACCAAACAAGTTTAATTCAATTAATCAAGCAATTCCGCCTCATTTTCGCGCTTGAGCTGGAAGCGCGCAGTGGCTCTGATTGCTCGATTAATCGCATCTGCCGCTGCTGTCTCCATTGGGCGCCGATACCCGCTCGATATATTCGCTGGGTTAGTGTTGAAAGATACACTGTCTCTGGAGGTGAAAAGCGTCAATGGCTACTGGCGCTGGTGTGTAACACCTGTAACATGTTAAACCAACGCTCAGTGCCGCACCGCCGCGGACCAGCAACCCATTGCAAGCTAGCAAGCCAATATAGAAAGTGTCACATGACAATTGTTCGTGTGGTGTTTAGCTTGCTGAAATCATCTTCTTTAGAAACTTTATTTTTATTTTTGATGGCGCACATTGTAAGTGATATTCTGTAAGACGAGCTTTTTCAAAGCGCTGTAGAAACAACCAATCAGCAGCGACAGTGCTTCCCGGCAGCTTTGGTCGAAATTCTCTTTTTAAATTTATTTTCTGTTAACATTAGTTTATGGATAATCTTGTTTGCTTTTAAACCATTTAAATTGTTAAAAAAAAACGACTATTCTATAGTCCATTCATTTTAATTCCGTACATGGTCTTGTTGTACTAGTGATAAAATATACACGCCCTTTTTTCTTTATATATATATATATATATATATATATATATATATATATATATATATAGTGTGTGTGTGTGTTTATTAAAGCTATACCACTAAATATGTGTTTTTCTTTTTTTGCTTGCATGGATACAAAACGTAAATAAATATGTAAATATTATATTCTAACAATCGACTTGGACATATAACTTGTGTTTGCTATGACAATACAAACAAAATATCAACGTTTTATTATCATTTAAAAGCTAAATCCACCGCCGCAGAAGGATCAGAATAATCCTGGTATTTTGGATCAAAGTAATACTGATCTCCTCTTTAAATTCTGAAAAAACCAATTTCAACATTTAATCGTGATTACAAGTGTGGTCGGATTACCAAAACAAAATCCGGATCACAGTAATCCCGATCGCATTTCGATGTTTTGAAAAACCCAATTGCACAATATAATCCAGATCAAAGGAGGAAATCCGATTACCAATTTTTTGAAAAAACGGCCCCAGGGATCCTGTACTCCACGCAGAGCGCCTTTACTGGATGCGCCACTCGGTAACATATATAAAATATAAACAAGACAAACTTAAAACAAGAAGTCCTGAAAGCAATTGTCCAGGTCGTTACATGTTTTTGAAAGTAAAGATATCTGAAAGCTTGATAACCTTTATGTACAAAAATCTTCACTAATATACAATTGAGCAAGAACTGTACAGTATTAAATGGCAGTGTGTATATGATAGTGAAAATAAATCACGATAGTCTTTTCATTTATTTCAATAATGTAATGTATTTTACTTTTAACAAATATATAGGCTTTCCTTCAGCATTGCTAATGCTCAGAAATTAATGTTTTTTTTTTTTGTCCAGTGGGGCTGACAGATATCATTACTCTCCTCATCCAGTGTGGAGAGGAAACCGTGCTTCCTTGCGCCAAAAGGGACACAATGAGCGTTCAACTATTACACGAACACGAAACCAAAAACTCAGAGCTCAAGAGCAGCATCTCAGAATGAGGAGGACCAAGATGAACGATGGCTCAAATTAAAAAAAAAAAAAATATAACCAATTCCCGAGAATTCTCAGCTGGCTGCCTTCACCTTTCAAAATACTGCTCGTCTCAGCTAATCGTGTAGCACTGACAGTCATTACAATAACACGCTGGCAAACTGGAGGTTGTACGTTGAAATCCCACATTATAACAGACCTTTATTTATTTTTAATAAAAAGTTTTGCAGGCAAATGTTCAATTTTAAACAGAAATAAATTTAATATAAATGATACACATCACAATAAATGCGTTCCCCAGTATATTTCCATGTTGACAAAACAATTAAACATGGATGTTCTGCAATATGGGCGGATCACCAGCTCCTCCTCTTTTGAAAGCCTTCAACAAAAAAGTTTTTCTGGAAATCCACGCCTTCAAACGCACACAGAATATATGCTGATATTCTGGAAGACGAGACTCCCTTTTCAAAGCGCGTAGAAACAACCAATCAGCAGCGACAGTGCTTCCCGGCAGCTTCTGTCGAAATTCTCTTTTTATATTTATTTTCTGTGAACATTAGTTTATGGATAATCGTGCTTGCTTTTAAACCAATTCAATTGTTACCAGAAAAAAGGACCATTCTATAGTCCATTCATTTTAATTCCGTACATGGTCTTGTTGTACTAGTGCTGAAATATACACTGCCTTTTTTCTTTATATATTTACCCGAAACCTCGCTTAATATAATTTTCGGAAATGACATGTCAGCACTGTACTTGCATCCAGAGCGCGTCTGCCGATGAAAATACAAATACGGCTAAAAACAAAACAGTATTCGGTTCAACAGAGACAGTTAGTAACTTAAAAACAAATAAGCGAAATGCTCCGTGTCTGTTTAGTTTGAAATTTGAATGTGCCGCCCCTGCTTGCTCTGCGGCGCTCAGCCAATAGGCAGGGACGGGACGTTGAAAAGAATTGTGGGAAATGTCGTTTTAAAACCTTGAAATATCCCTTTGCTTCTATGCCTGGTCCCACATATCCCACAATTCCTACAATCACGATCAGGTGCGCTCGTGCGAGGTGATTCTGAGGGCTTTATAAACCCCGGGGCGCGCGGCGACCCAGCAAGCGAGGATAGCGGCGTGTTTCTGTTGCGAGCGTCGGGTAGTGCTTGTTGATCGGCGGTGGACACGACTGGAGCAATCGCATCGAGATGGGATTTTGGCTGCTTTTAGGGTGAACTGCGCTTTTATTAATTTTATTATTTGCAGTCGATTTGAACTAGCACTCCACTTTAGCGGGTTGGCTGCAGCACACTCCCGTACTTGATGTGTAAGAATTCATATCCATGTTCATGGCATTATTTTGTATTTCCAGAGTTGCCTGGCTGTGCGTGTTTTTGCCCGCAGGCGTGGTCGCTCAGGACGTGTCAGGTAGATATTCTCCGAAGAACACCCTGTAGCCTCCCCTATATAATATCATCACTGTGCTTCATGTGATCGGTGTGTCCTGGCTTCACAAACTTAAATCCACACTAACATTGGGCTGCCTGACAATGTTACATTAGATAATGAGTCCAGGGCTGCTACTAATTAATTGGCTACAATGTTTCGGCCTCTGAGACGTTGTAACTAATAAAGAAAGCTAGTTTTCACTGTCAGTTACAGTACTGTTTCTTGGATTGAGCGATTTTATTTAATGGTGTTTAGTTAAAGGTGCGACTCTGATCTAAATTCAGGAAACTTCGTGACGGAGTGTCGGGATCGGTACTTCTGGATGTCGACCAATGGCAGGTTTGCCGGCGCCAGCTTCCGCTTCGACGTCATTGGTAAGTTGAGACGCTTGTAAGTTGTTCAATCTGCGTGTAGGGTTGCTGGTTGTGGGGGCATGCCACTGCGTTTTGGCATTTTGAGTCCGGTAAACTCTGGGTCTTTATTAATAAACTACATCATAAAAAGGCAACCATTTTGTTTGGTTAAAACGTCACGCGTAAACCTCATGTGTCGGTCTAATCCATTGTCATGGCCGTCGCTGGAGTGGTGGGGGAGGTAATTGAGGCATATCAGGACCTGGAAATCCCATTCAAATTAAACGTGATTCAACAGTAATACAGATATCCGTTAACTGCAGTCTGATCAATGAATCTCTTGTCTGTTAGAAATGCATTTTAATGCAGTAAAATATCAATGCATTTTCAGTTTGTGTTTTTACATACCAAGTCACACTTTTTCTAATTGGTAATTAAACCAAGTTTATTTTAGACACTTCGCCTTCCTGTCTTGTTTGATCAGTAGTTTGCTTCATGTAGCCCATTGCACAGAAGCTCATAGAATACAAAAAGGCATCTTAATAAAATACTATTTAAATAGAATATTGCGTTTTACTGCAGAGCGCCAAGGTTCATGCAACTGAATGAAACGTTTTCTTGCAGAATTATTTTCCTTCCGTGCATTGAACCTTTTTCCTATCCAACCTTTTTGTTTGAATAAACATTTGATTCATAAGCCTGCCTTTGCGTGTCCACACAGACGCTGATGTAGCAAGACATGCAACTACTTTTAGATGACGATAATACCCTTTTCTGATACTGTAGGCTACTAATGGTGATTCAATAAACCGAGTACCGCAGAGCCATTCTCCGTGGTACACCGCTTCAGTGACATGCTGTTTCATTTCAGTTTTTCATTTTGATGAGTCAGCGCCGCTCTGTGCTCAATCAAGGAGGATTCAATTCTACACTTGCGTGCCTTGCCTGTGTTTTCGAGCGCATGGCCACCAGGAAGTGAGGTGCATGCTGCGTCGCGTTACCTAGGCAACCCAATACAACTTGGAGCGTTGCAACATGCCTTGACCAGCAAAAGTCTGGCGATGTAAACATTACTTGCATTCAGTGCTACCTGATACTACTAGTAGTTTTAGAATAAATATTCCAAGGCATGTGTTGCATATATATTTTTAAATGAACATTTAAGCCAATTAACGTGGGTCTGGACCTGGGTGCCCTTACAGCTAGCTGTTGTCCTCATTTGAGGATGGGGTACTTCATAACTGAGGATTTAACTGGCATCCCCTAATTCTTTGACTTCTGACAACTTGCCCCAATTCCCCGAAAGTTAAGTAAATGTACTTCGAGGCTTTTGGATGTTTTTCACACCTTGTTATACAATAAACTGAAGTTACATTTCATGCTGTTCCCCCTCCACAGTGATCCTTGTCAATTCTTTATTAAGCTTCATAGCTGGTGGGAAATTTCACTGCTCTGCTTACTGGAACGCATTGAACCTGGCTTTCCACAAAACAGGACACAGCAGTTTGTAGCCAAAACTAGGGGGGAAAAAATTATATTGATTTTTCAGAATGAGAAGTTATATAAATGTGCGTTTCTTGAAGTTGGTACTGAATGGGTTGGGTTCTGTCCGCCTGTGTACAGTCAGCTATGTGGATCCCTATGGGAGTTGCTTGGTGACGTGTTGCAATGTTTCTCGTCTCTCTCTCCCTCCAGATGGAAACAGTATTCACCCGCTGAATGACAGCTACGCAGCGACGTGCGGGTTCACCTATTCGTTCAACCTCCCCGGGGACCTGATCTTCAGAGCGTCGTTCTTGGCCTGTCACGTGCAGAGCATGGCGAGTACAGCACTGCAGTAACATTGGACACACATTCAATTGCTGTTTGCTGCCTTTAATTGGAAGCCAATTGCAACAATGGTCTCCAATTCCTTTTTAAAGGTCTTGGTGGAGGGGCTTGAGTTTTTAAAAGGCAATGGCGTTTTCCCCACCCTGGTGATGAACCGCCCTGTTTGCTAGTTCTTCTATCCATGTGTGCCGCTTGTGAAGGATTCTCCAGTATTGAATCGCTCTTTCTCCGTTCTCTCTAGAATGATGTCTCGTATGTTCTCCAGTACCGCTTTGTGAGAATGGACTCTCTGGGTAGAGAGACTGTCTACCCCTTCTCCCTGTCCTGCAGCACTGAGAGTCCCTGGAACCCTCGTGAGGTCGTCTGTGAGGAGAACTACATGGAGGTGGGGTGGTAACCCACTGCCCCTAAAACTAGGGGGTTTCATCTGGGTGCTTTTCTATTGAGAAATTGATCATCTGATGGATTAATCACACCCAGGTGATTGCGATGGAAATGAGACTCCTGTTGCATAGCAGATTCACCCATTCCAGGTTTTACTACAAACTTGACTAGCCACGGTATACAGGTAACAAGCTCTTGGCAAAACCAGGAATGGCTTGCACTGCTATGCAACGGGAGTCTTGCGCCCATCCCTGCTGTTCTAACCTCAACCCTCCTGCCCCAGGTGTCTGTCAGGAAGAATGTTCCAGTTATCGCTCAGGAAGGACTGGCAAAGGAAGACTGGGAAGCAGCACTCTCCATAGTGAGTGACCTTTCAACTGGGACAGAGGTGTAGAGCAGGGGTGTCCAACTCTGTTCCTGGAGGGCAGCAGTGTCTTCTGGCTCTTGTAATTAGTCTCATTATTTAATTGGACACTAACACTACTTTCCCAGCCTCAATGTTTTTATAGGTAGTGTACCTTGAAATCAAGTGCACGTTTGAAATCGCCATCTGTAAGACTTAAACCTATCCAGTTAAACACATAACTTTAGATCAAGTTAATTGAGAGCTTAGTCTAAATGAAGACCATGTGGCCCTCAGACTGGAGTTTGACACTTCCTGGTGTAGATGTTTGTTTCTGTAGAGCTTGCACTGCCTCTTGTGGACTGGCTCTGTAACTGCACCTCTTTTTCCATTGTCTATGTGAATGGCTCTGGTTCTCAGCTGGCTTTCTTTGTGTTGCGCTGCAGGCCCAGGTAGCAGTGATGTCCGTGTGGCAGGTCGTGTTCCACCAGACCGGGATGACCCCCAAAACCATGAACGTCGCCGACGCCCGTACCGAGGGGTACTTCATCAACTCCACATCCAGCCGCATCGTCTTCCGATCGCCCTACGGCATGCCAAAGTCAGAGGTGGTCATGGTGAGAACTTTTTAAAGTACCAGTAATACCAAACTGGTTTCATTTTTATATAGCGTCTATGTGAAAGCATCCCAGGACGCTACAGAAATATCGAACTACAAAATGGGTTCAGTGTTTTTTGGAGTAGGAATCCAAGATAAGCAGTCTTGTATAGCAAAATATGTTATTCAATGACATTCGAAATGCGTGTAGAAAAGGAGAAGCCATACTAATGGGTGATTTCAACTTCCCCCCCATATAAAATGGGAAAACCCGGTGGGGAGCATGACAGACGAAATTGAAATGGTAGAAATGACAAATGACTGCTTCCTAACGCAATTTGTAAAGGCAAGGACTAGAGGGGAGACATGCCTTGATTTTAGTCTTTTCAAATAATGAAGACAGAATAACTAAGAGGTCAGAGCCATTGGCAAACTCAGACAACAACATGGTCTCGTTTTGAAGTGGTTTTTTAAAACCCCAAAAGTAATGACTAAAGCTAAGGTTTACAATTTTAGAAAAGCAAACTATGAAGGTATGAAACAGTCTAACAGAAGTAGATTGGAGTAAAATAAAGAAAACATCCACAGAAAAAGGATGGCTGTTTTTTTAATGTAGTACTAGAGACGCAAAACAATTACATCCCAAAAGTAGACAAATCTAAAACAAAATGGTTTAATAGATCAATAAATATTCAGCGAGAAAAGGCACTTTACAGAGCGTTTTAAAAGGGACCAAAAACCAAGTACACAGAAAGTACTTGGAACTGCAAAGTCAAAGAGGAAGTTAGAAAGGCCAAGAGATAGAAATCAATATTGCTAAGGGGGCTAAAACCAATTCCAATATAACAGCAAGAGAACATTCGAAGAGGATGTTAAATGTCTAAGACACAAATGGCAATCCTAGACGAAGAAAAAAAATAGCAAATATATTAAATGATTACTTTTCACAGGTTTTTACAAAGGAGGACACGGACAGCATGTCCCACATGTTGACCTGTTCCTATCCAGTTTTAAATAACTTTTGCATAACAGAGGCAGAAGTGTTAAAGGGACAAGGAGCTCTTAAAATAAACAAATCCCCTGGGCCGGATGAGATCCTCCCGATAGTACTCGAAGAAATAGTTTAAGATTACTTTTTGACCGATGCTTTTATCCAAGGTGGTTTAATGGGTGTTATTGGGCAGTTGTATTGCAAGATTCATAAATACAGTAAGTGCAACTACTACTGAAATACAGTATGAACTAGGATGCAATAAGTTAGGATTACAACATCTGCAGTGACATTAGTAATGCATTTGCTGAAGATCCAGTAACATGATGCTGAGGGGGAAGTCCAGTGCATGGTAGAGGTAGATCTGCAAGTGCAGTCTAAACGGGTGGGTCTTGAGGAGCCAGTGAGATGCTAGGCTCGTCCTGGTCTCTGCTCCAACGCTCTCCTCTATCCTCAGGTGGCAGGGATCCCGGTGGAAGTCATCCGAGCCACTGTGTTCTACAAGCAGAGGTGGATGCTGCTATTGGTGGACACTTCAGCTGCCTGCTCTAAGAGTGAGTAGCTGAGCACAGGAATCCTAGAGGAGAGCCAGCAGTGTGTCTGCAAGCATTCCCTGAGCTGAGACCCACTGCAGTGCCAGAGGACAGCTAAGGGAGTCTGCAAGCTTTCTGAGCTAGGAACTTTAAATGGATCAGTCCCATGCATTGTACATGTGTGGTGAACTGGCTGCAATAGCAACACTTGGACACCTGGTGGCACCCCCCCCCCATACCATTGTTAATCTTTAAATCTCTCTCTAGACCCCTCTGTCTTCGATGGCACCTACCTGAGCTGGGTCACCCGAGGCTCCTCCCCACTGGTCCTGCATCCCACCAAGTTCGTGGATAAGCAGATCAAGATGGGAGTGGAGGGAGGCCCCTGGATGAGATCACTGCTACTAGCCGGGATACCAGCTGCTAGTCAACAGCACTGTGGTGAAAATCAGCATTCCCTTTGGCGCTGTGGGAGGATATCGCAAGGTAACATAGCCAGGGTCTGGACCCTCCGGTTGGGTTTCCATGCCTATCTGTGTAGGCTTGGTGATCCAGTGGTTAATGAAAAGGGGATGTTCCTGGCTCCGCCACTGACTCTGACCCAGAGCAAGTCACTTAACCTCCTTGTCTCTGTCCTTTTTGGATGAGACATAAAACAAACCAGGTACTATTAGAAGTGACTCTGCAGCACTTTCTGCATAGTTCACCCCCTAGTCTCTCAGTAGAGGCAGTCTCTGTCAGACTAATGTGTTTGCATGTCTGGAATTTTGCAGAGTCATGTGATTGACAACAAGTACAACCAGATGTATGCCATTGACCTCTTTCTGGAGCACCAATGGGCTGATGACCTGTGGGAGGTGACCCAGCACCGCTCCTTCAAGCCAGTCCGCTCCCCCTACGTCCCTGAGACCCCCTATGTGGTGAACAGTAAGTACCTGCCCACCACAGCCTCGCACTGGTGGAGTAACCTTTTGAGAGTACAGAGCGGTGTGAGCAGGATTAGAAACTGACGCTAGCCCTGCTGCTGCACCCAGTCCTGGGGTTCAGAACTCTCCTTGTTCAGGTATATTCTTGCTCAACCTCTCCATGTCTTTTCTCAGACACCATCCCGAGTGAGAAGGGCTTCACGGTGACCCTTGGTAACTTCAAGCCGGATGTGGAGCTGAAAAATCTGACCATCAACGGGGTTCCCCTGACCCTTCCTGAGGCTGAGAACAGAGGCGTGAAGATCGTTGAGGTCAAGCACCCCAACGGCACCAAGGATTTTGTCCTGAAGGTCCCTTTCGCTCACCCCCTCGTCCCAGAGCAGGTGAGGGTGAAAGCCTGCCTGCTGGTTCTAAGTATAGGCTTTAATTTTTGCCATGAATCTGCAGGCTGTAGCGGTCTAGTCCAGAGGCTGGTCTTGTGTAGGATTTTCTGTAGTAATTCACCTTGGTGATGGATGAGTCAGGAGTGCAGGTTCCTGGCTGTGCCAAGTTGCTTCTTGATTAGAGGAGCGTTGGCCCTAATTTCCTCCACCAGTTGGGCAGTAAGTCTGACCCGACCCCTTACCGGCCAGGCACCCAGTAAGATCAAGCACACCCCTACAGTCCATTCTCCATTGTTGCCCCATAGCTTGATGTCCATGGTGGAGCTCCGGGGTGTAAACAGCTGATTAGCACAACAGCCCCTGACCTCTACTTCTCCAGGGCTGTTCTGGGGTGTTGCTCCCGTGAGGGGGTAATAAAATTTGGGAAAGGTCAGGTTAATTAGTTGCACAGCAGTTGGCCCATCCCTGTTAATACCTCTTCTCTTGCAGTACATCGGTGATAATTACAGACGATACCAGTTGAACATCAACTACACTTTGAACATCATCCCTGTAAACGAGCCCTATTTCCACCCAGCCACGATCGTGTGCGACATTCAGGATGTTGGTAAGTAACGTGGCTGTCTGTGGTAATCCCAATTGGTAGAGCTGAACTAGAACAATGGCAGTGCTTGACTTGCATGCAGTGTTCTTGTATTGCAGTTTCTGGATCTGTTTTAGAGGTCCTGGCTAGATTAAGCTACAGATGTGTCTTCACTGCCAATAACCCCTGTTCAGAACTGCATTGTCCTGAGCCCTGTGCTGTTCCATTGCCTGCCCTCTGCAAGTTGTTTCATTCAGTCTTGGGATAGACTGGTTCCAGCCCTTGACTCCCTCTCCCTTCCTTCCCCAGTCCATCCTGATGTCAAAGGCATTTGTACAAACACCAGCATTGTGTTTGAAGTGACCCCAGGCAACATGGACTACCAGTGGGAGCTTTGCATTGGGGACGAGCCTCTAACCCCAGAACTGGTGGCTCGCCGAGGCTACACCATGACCAGCCAGCCCAAGATCAGAGTAGAGTTGCCGCTCTTTAGTATTGGCTACATCTATGAGGTAAGAGTCTCGGTCCTGGATCTGCCTTGCAAACTCCCACTAGCAGGGCTGTGGCTGCCATTGTATGGTCAGGTGTATCAATGGGGGTTTAAGATCTAGCCCTACTTGTCAATAACTTCAGGTCCTTCATGGATTAGAGCCATCCTAGCTCCAACAGCTACGTGTATTCCTATTTGTTCTTGGGATCAGAATGCAGAGTTTAGTAGCTGCAGGTCGGAGCGTTTTGCTGTTCTCCTGTATCCAAGGTGACTTGCAGGGTTCCAATGCAAGACTATCTAAATATTAAGCACAATAATACTACTAGAATAAATATGAAATAGGATGCTACAAGTTATATCTACAATGACAGTGCAATAGTACATTAGCGGAGGATCCTGGAATGTGGTGCTTGGGTCGGGCAGATCCAGTGCACAGGAGGAGGAGGAGGGAGATGTACAACTACAGTCTAAGTGACTCCTCCATGCTTCTCTCTAAGGATATCACTCTGAGGGGGCTTATTGGTAAAGTGGTGTTGATTCTCCGAGATATGAAGAGCCTGAAGGAGGAGGACAGGTTTGAACAGCGCTGCCCGTTCCCAACCAACGAGATGCTGGGTAAGGGTGGCTTTGCTCTGCATGGGGGTGGGGGGGGGTCAAATCCGTTGGGTGGTTAAAGGGGGTTGTTGCCAGGTGGTTCCTGGCTCGGCCACTGACCCGCATTTTGCCTGTGGCTTGGCCCTCAAGGACTGGACACCCCTGGACTGGTAGATTCTACCCTGATTTGCTATACCATCGTGTGTGGATTGAACTGGCATTGTCTTCATTTGAGAATGGGCTACCACCCTATTTGAGCAGCTACCTGTTAATTGTCATTGTTACTGTAACCGCTAGTCGTGTGTAATTCTACAAATCTAGCCCTTCGGATGCTTTTATGACCCTTCAATATAAAATAAGAAACGTGAGCCTAAATGATCCATTTATTGGTGTTCTTTCCTACCCACGGTGAAGCTCTCTTTTCTATGTTGTGCTTCATAGCTTGCATGAAACTTGACTGCTCCGATATTAGACACGTTTAACTTGACTGCCCTTAAAACAGAACGCAGCAGCTTGTAGCCAAAACCTAAGAATTGAATAAATCTGAAATATCCAGTTGCAGACATGCAGCCTGTGTTCTGAATTTAAGATTCCATTGTTAATGGGTTAACTCTGCATGCTTTGTTCTCTGCTCCAGTGTGCATGCCTAATGGAGTGATGTCGGTGCTGGTGGTCCCGATGGCTCCTGTACCGCCCGTGAATCTTGCCAAGACCACCCTGCTGGATCAAAACTGCAGGCCCACGGAGGCTACCTCAGACCGGGCCCTGTTCACTTTCCGGGTCAACACCTGTGGGACCAGGAGCAAGGTGATGGGCTTATCTCTGAATGCTAATCCTTCATCTTGGGGCATATCAGACAGCCCTTGCTTCCTATTACAGTGCTGAAACATGTGGTGGTTTTCTATTGGTTCTAGAAGTTGAATCTTAATGTCAGGGTCTAGAACAGGATTTGTCAAACCCTGGTCCTTTTATGGGGACTCCAGCATTTCCTGGTTTTCATTCCAAAGGTGTTCTAGATGGGTCTGTTTCTATGGGAATTTGAGGAGTCCCATTTAATGAGCTGTGTAACATGTTGGAGGAAGCTGGATGAAACAGTAGCTCTCGACTCGCTATGCATGTTTGCAATTGCTTTTGGCTTTGAAGACTATACTTTTCTGTTCTATTGGTTCATGTTTTAAATACTTGCTAGTTGGCTTGATTTTTTTACCTGGCTGCTATGTTTTCAGATTGATAATAACTACCTGGTCTATGAGAATGAAGTCATCTATAGTCGGGAGCTGTTCCCAGCCAATGCTCCCGTCATCACCAGGGATTCTGAGTACAGGTGAGTGGAGGAGGGATCAGGGTTATGCAAGGAGCCCCGTAGTGTTAAACAAGATGTTCAACACTACAGCTATGGCAAAGTAGCCTCTCCCTATAACATGAACTCATCTAGCTTCATAGTCAAATGAAACCTGCTTAATGTTATGATCACATATTGAATACTGATATCCATATACTAAACCAGTAACTTGTAGCGGTTTAGCTTCATGTCAAGCTGAACTAATGTAGGTTATGACTGTCCAATGCAATGAAGAATAATGTGCAACAAGTGTGTATTGTCATGTTTTGGGCATGGCAGACTCTACATGGTGCTATTGATCTGTTCAACTAAACTGCTGCAAACTTCAATTGAAAAATGTGAGCTTTTGAAATCGAATGGGGAATACTTCACTACTGTGGCTTCCAGTAGACTTGCAGTGTGGTGTAGTTTCAATTTCCATGATCAGTTTAATTTTCAAACCTGAAATTCTAGGTGATGCAAAGCTTTGGCTGTAGATCACTTATTGTGTGGATGGTTGTTTTAAAATGAAGCGGTGAGTTACTGCTTTTGAGGACAGTGTAAATGAAGTGGAGATGAACTAAGAGGGAAGGAGACGCACAGAGCAGTGAGGGGATGGAATGGGCTGCCTAGGGTTCCCTTGTGTTGAGGCAGTCGGTTGGCTCCTTGTAAGACCCAGCTTGAAGTTCTGGGATCAGTCGGCTACTAGAAACGGGATGAGCTTGGCTAGGCTGAACGGCCTCCTCTGTCTGTAGACTTTGTCCCAGGACGCTATGGTAAGCGCTGTCAACACCCTCTTTGTAGGCTGACTATCCGTTGCCGGTACCCAGTGAGTGACTCCAGGAAGATCTTTGCTGAGAGGAAGCTGGTTCCAGCCCCTGGATCCTTCTCTGCTAAAGGAGAGGGGACCCTGCAGCTCCAGTCTACCTACTACAGTGGTAGGGGGTGGGGGGGTGTAATCTACGATTTGTCGGGTGTACTCTGCCTTTTAAGATTTATTAAATTAATCATTACATCAACACTTCAAAACCAGAATAACCTGTCCTTGTGTCCGTTTACAATGGCACTTTTGAATGCTGGTGGCTGTCCGTGCATCCTGTGGCATTTGCGTGTGTTTGGAGGGGGGGTCATTTTATAAAATCATTATGAAATACTGACCTGCCAGTGTACTAATCTGTATGGTTATGGCCAAATACCGTATGGACTTGCTTGTAGCTGTGGCATTGAATGGATGCTGCTTTAACTTATTTGTTCCTCTTCTAGGTGACAAGAGAACCAGAGATGTCTTGAATCTGAAAGCCCGTCTTGCTAGAGGTATGACAGCCTGAATTAAACTCTTCGTATGCACTCCCCTGTCCACAATACCCGAGTAACACAATCCAAACTAGGGGCTTTAATAGATTATTGATTGATCACACCTATTGTTTGGTTAACCCATTATGTGCTGTTTGAGGACAGGGCACTTTGTATTTCTTTAATTATGATGTAACTATTCTGCAAAAATAGGCCTTTGGATGCTTTTGTGACGTGTCAATTGACTCCAGAGCTCTACAAGCATGGTAGATGACTTTTTTTTTTTGTTTTTTTTTTTTCTCTCCCTGCAGATGTGAGCTACTCCCAGTTCTACTCTGCGTTCCCTGTGTCCCACTCTCTGCTGGAGCCCCTGTTCCTGCAGGTTGAGCTCCTGAACCCCCACAGCCTGGCTGACCGCCTCCTCCTGCAGGACTGCTGGGCCACACTGACCCCTGAACTGGACGCCAGCCCTCAATGGGACCTGGTCACTGACGGGTGAGGGGATGGGCTGTGCAGATACTCTGGGCTCATGCCATTCCTTTTTAACATGATGGATATTGAATGAAACTAACTTCACAGCAAGGAAAGCTGCCTTTCTCCCACTTGCCCTTCTCTGCCAATTGATGGCAATGCTCTTCCACACTGCGTTGAGACAATCTCTACTGGGAGATGCAGGGATGGAAATCAGACTCCAATTGCATAGCAGTTTAACACATTCTAGATTTTTACGAGCTTGATTAGCCACGGTGTAAAGAGAACCAGCTCAGGTGTGTTATGAGTTTAGGATGTACCTGAGCTGGTTACCTATACATACTGTGACTAATGGAGCTCTTATTCACCTGGAATGGGTGACACTGCTAAGCAATAGGTCTTATTTGCATCCTTGCAGATGTATTGTAAGTTTCCTCCTGAGGTTCAGTCTTGCCCAGGACTGTAATCCCACAGCTGTCTGCATTGGGATTCCTGTGGGAATGAGTGGAGCCTCCTCCTCAAAGTCAAATTGCCTCACTTGCATTTGTACAGTGCAACTGACTTGCACGCATTTTGCATGAACTGTCTGTAAAGACTAATGGCATCTATTGGGTTTTAGTATCCACTGGTCTATAGTCTACATGTGTCTTCACTTGCTCCCCTCCTAACTCTGCCCTTGTGTGCTTTTAAACTGTTTGCTGCCTCTTGCCCTCTCTGCTAGTGTAGTCCATTCAGCTGTGCTTCCAATGCAGGCTTGCAGTGACTGTGTTCCTCTCTGCAGCTGCCTGGTCACTGGAGATTCCTACAGGACTCTGTTCCACCGAGTGCCAGCCACGACCTCCCCCCACCTCCAGAGGCTTGAGGTCCAGGCACAGCAGTCTAGCAAGGACCCTGCCTTCTGGAGACAGGTTAGTGACCCTGCATAAAGGGGCTCCTCTGATTCTGTGATGACCCAGAACAATTCACTGCATGCAATTGGTCAGTTAATATGAATGCTTTTATTAAACTTCAGTAACAGCAAGCAATAGGAAAGGTATTAATTCACTATGAACTTCAGACCGTGTGGTAGTGTGTTCCTGTTCCTCTGCTCCAAGAGCTGCCTCTCCCTCCTCTCCTCCCCAGGTGTATTTCCATTGCATGGCTGTAGTTTGTGATCCTTACCTGGAGGATACCTGCAATAAGACTTGTGTACCTGGAGAAAAGAGATCTGGTAAGCGCTGGCAGTCCTGAATACAAGCTGGAGTTAACGGCTGCAGTTTGGCATCAATGCAGCTGTATTTAATCTGGTATAATTGAGGGGAATACAAAACCAAATGTTATACTGGCGATTCTCCTCTTTTATATAGAGAGCATTATTTTTTTAATTAGTTTTACTTGGAGTGCTTGTAGGTAGAGCTGCAATTGAGTGGATAGGCTGACCTTTTAAAGCAGTTGCAGTAAATTAATCCAAACATGAACACTGGTCACAGTGTAGTGACTCCAAAGAACATCTGATTTCTAAAGTCAAACCTCAGAGCTGACATTCTCATGTCGGTACCCTGGGTTACTGGTCTCAAGCTGTTGTGTGTTTGTCTCTCTCAGCCCGTAGTGTTGATCGGTACAGCCAGATCCGAGGCTATGCTTCTGCCGGGCCAGTCCAATTGGTACCAGAAGGAGGAGTTGTGGACCTTAAAACAGCAGGTGAGACTTCTGTTAGATATCCTTGTGATTTTCAATCTGGATTTGATGCTATGGAGTACCCTATAGGTATGAATGAGATAACAAACACTTCCATACAGGAGGCATGGTGGTTTTAAAGGGGATTGATACTAGGATGTTCAAATCCCGGCTCCGCCACTTGCTCTCTGTGTGACCCTGAGCAAGTCGTTTTAACCCGCTCGTGCTCCGTCCTTGGGATGAGATGTGAAACAGAGGTCCCATCATCGGGGGCTGCAGCAGTTGATGCACAGTTCACCCCCTAGGCTCCAGGTTGCTTTGGATAAGTGTCCTGCTAAATAACCCTGTCCAAGGCTTCTAGTATTTGCAGCCCTATCCCACTAGATGGTGCTAAAGGAGCACCAGGATTATGTTGCTGCAGTTACAAGCTTGATCAGACAGTATAGGTAACAAGATCAGGTGTGTCTTGCTAAACTACTAGTGAAACCAGGAATGGCTCAAACTATCATGTAATGGGAGTCCTTTCCATTCCTGTGATGCCTCATCTGTATTTGTTTTATAGCCAGCATGACACTTTACTGTTCTGATTTTACAGGCACATCTAACTTGACTGCTCTCAAAATAGGGGCACAGCAGTTTGTTGCCAAAACTATTTATAGTTCTGAATTATTACAATATGTAAATTCATCAATACATATGTTGTTCAATTGTATTTTAAGGAACTCCATGGTCTCTTTTGTAGAGCATCTAAATTGCCAGGCAATGCTGCCTGTATGGGTGTGTCTCGCGGCTCTCCCTGGGTCCTAGTGCTCACTTGGTCTTGTTCAGTTTCAGACTCCTCCCCCCTGTCCCTCTTCGTGCCGGTGCTGGGCGTGGTGGCCGCTCTCCTTGGAGTTCTGCTCACCTTTCTTGTTGCTCTTGCTGTCCGATCCAGAAGATGTTAAACTTGCTCTAATCTAATAAAGATGTTCATATTTGAGTCTCGTGTCCTCCATTGCTTGCTTTTCACACACTTGTACCCTGAAGGTACACAAGGAATTGAGCACTTTGTTCAAACTGTTTTTTAATACACTGAGAGCAACTCTGATCACAAGGAGGAAACTGACAACTCGACCCAACCTGTCTAAACTTTTAAACCCAAGCTGCCATGTGCACCTCCGTTCAAAAGCTAGCATCATTATTGTGGGACACACCTGTTCTTTTTATACCTTTTTAAAGGGGGTATAGGTTGGTGTCTGGTCTCTATTCAAATTGACAAAGCAGACAGGTGTGGTGTAATTGGGTATCCAGTTGGAATCTGAATGATCAGGTTCAGTAAACAATGGGTCTAGGTAAGGGAATGGCACGCATCTTTAAATCTCCAATTCTCCATGCAAGGTATGAGATTTACAGAAACCTAACCTGTAAATGAGGTCAATCTGCTCATCCTGTTCCTAGTAGCTGATGTCGGGTCTCGCTGGATCCCAGTGATTTCAGAGTAAGCTTGGCTAGGTTGCCCATTTTATACCAGTCTCTGTAAAACAATTTCCCAGTTTCTGGCTGGGAAAGTTTCCCCAGCACATCCGATAGCCCCAATATTGTACCACCCATCTGCAAAAGATGGAATCTTATGCAGTTGAACCTACATACAATAAATGGGGGGGTCCAGTTCTAAAATAATGAAGTAGCTTTACTCAATACAAAAATACCTTGACAATTGTACGCCTTGCATATACATTTCAGAAATGTGTTGAGCTGAAGGGGGGACATGTGGGAGGTGTTTGTAAAAAGCTATCTTGTTGGTTTTGAAGGGCTGCTTCTCTACAGTGCACATGTATTGTGCTTTCTATTTTATTTTATATTCTTTCTTTTAATCCTTGTTCAGTCACTTCCCTTTTGAATTGTCCCCACTATATGTTTTCAGAATTCCAGTTCCTCTGATCCTGTGTACAGTTTGAAATAGGGTGACCAGATTTTCAAAGCGCAAAACCACGACACATTGTTAAATTAATTGATAAGACTAATTAAACCATTTTAAATATAGGCTATTTTAAGAATACATTTACATTTGGCATTTTTCTCTTTTGGATCATTGCAACCTCTTGCTAGTCTGTCTGGGCTAAATCCCTCCAGAACTGAACAGCTACAAAATGACTATTACACACCATTGTAAAGTCATTGAATATACAGTATGAAAACGCATGGTGCACGGAGGAATAAGCAAGCATTCTCCATTACCTTGTTTTTTTTTTTTTTTTTTAAATTTTTCAGTGCAGTTGCTATACTAAAAGCGGGTGTTCACGTTATTTTGACAAAAGGTATTTAGTGTGTCAGGCTACATGACGTGGCTGAAAAACTGGACTTTCTAAAGATTTTGAGTAAAATGTTGGGACACCGGGTCATTTGTTGAAAAACCGGGACGTCTGGTCACCCTAGTTCTAAACAACACGCTTATGCATGTTTTCCTACGTAAAAGCACAGCAAAATGTAATGAAGCACAGTGCAGGCATAGTAAAGCACAGAGAGGTCTGGTAAAGCATAGCCAAGCATTGTGAAGCACAGGGAGGTCTGGTAAAGCATAGGGAAGCATTGTAAAGCACAGAGAGGTCTGGTAAAGCATAGGGAAGCATTGTAAAGCACAGAGAGGTCTGGTAAAGCATAGGGAAGCATTGTAAAGCACAGGGAGGTCTGGTAAAGCATAGGGAAGCATTGTAAAGCACAGAGGTCTGGTAAAGCATAGGGAAGCATTGTAAAGCACAGAGAGGTGTGGTAAAGCATACTGAAGCATTGTAAAGCACAGAGAGGTGTGGTAAAGCATAGGGAAGCATTGTAAAGCACAGAGAGGCTGGTAAAGCATAAGGAAGCATTGTAAAGCACAGAGGTCTGGAAAAGCATAGGGAAGCATTGTAAAGCACAGAGAGGTCTGGTAAAACATAGGGAAGCATTGTAAAGCACAGAGAGGTCTGGTAAAGCATACTGAAGCATTGTAAAGCACAGAGAGGTCTGGTAAAGCATAGGGAAGCATTGTAAAGCACAGAGGTCTGGTAAAGCATAGGGAAGCATTGTAAAGCACAGAGGTCTGGTAAAGCATAGGGAAGCATTGTAAATCATAGAGAGGTGTGGTAAAGCATAGGGAGGCATTGTAAAGCATATTTAAAAAAAACAAAAAGTAGCAAACCAGTTTAAACTGGTAAATCTGTAGTAGAACCATGGGAAAACTGCAGGATTACTGTGCAAACGGACCATGGTAAAGTGTGAGCAGGGCTAGGACTTGGCTTTCCAGGGAGCAGTCTGTGGGCTGAGTTCAGTTCAAAGTGTTCCTGGCTAAAGACTCTGACAGTGTTAAAGACATGACAGGTATGTCGCCTCAGCAGGCCCACAAACCAGTCCGATAGGGAGCCCCACAGGGGGCCTGTCCTGCTGCTACTGAGTTCAGCTTCCCCCAGGTGGTGAATTTGACAAGGCTTCACGTGTCGGAGCAGTAACGAGGAATTAAGTGCGTGTGTGTGTCACTGTTAATGCCGAATATTCAACTGGCAGGAGAAGGTGACAAGCTTTTGTGGGGGGCTGGCGTTTCTCACCACGAGACCCCTCGCTCCTTCCTTCCCTCCCTCCCCTTTCATTTCTTTTTTTTTTTTTAACAAGCTTTTGCATTCAACGCCACGGTTAGGTTAAAAGTCAGGCAACTGCAGAAACACCTAAAAAAAAGGTCCTAAAAAGGAGTGAGGATCGGAGACAGTCAGAACCATATTGTGTCTCTCTCCTGTTCTTTCAGTCCTTTTTGTTTGTACTTTTTGGCACAGATGTGTTTTGTTTTCTCACACGTCCTCTTTTTTTCTTTCCTCTTTTCATCTTTTTATTTGAGTCGCACGTGCGCTCAGGGCTGGTCCTCCGGTCCTGTCAGCTGGTAGATGAAGTTTTATCCAACCCTGTGGGAATATGAGTGAGGAAAGGGGAAGCTCTTTTGTGTTTGTCCTGATTGAGCAGACAAACACACAGACAAAAAAGGATGCTATTGTTTAGGAAGCCAGATTGTAGTAAAGCATGAAAACTCCCCTGTGCCGTACCCTGCTCCCCTGTGCCGTACCCTAATGCCCTATGACATACCCTGCTCCCCTGTGCTGTACCCTGCTCCCTGTGCTATACCCTAATGCCCTATGACATACCCTGCTCCCCTGTGCTGTACCCTGCTCCCTGTGCTATGCCCTAATGCCCTGTGCCGTACCCTGCTCCCCTGTGCTGTTCTCTGCTCCCCAACTACTCACAACATTCCACAACAACAAACACCATGGAGGGCCATATTGCGATTTTAACCCCTGAAGATACACAAGGAATTGAGCGCTTGTTGTTCAAACAGCTTCTTCTTAAAATACATTGTGAGAGCGACTCAAGCATCACGAGGCGGAAACTGACAATTTGGATGAGCAGATCTAACCTGTCGGTAAATTTCAAACCCTGTGCCGTGTACCTCATTGCAAAAATAAGAAAGTTACCATCATTTTATTAATGGGACATATTTGTCCCTTGTACCTTAAAGGATTAAAAAAAAGGTTATTTGAAATTAAAAACAATGAACAAAAATAGGTTTAAAGAGAACCGTGCCAAAGTCCTGAGATTTGGCTGTGACATCACGAAGCTCATTTAAACAAGCAGGAGAGCGATCAGTCCTTGCTGTTGTATGATCTGTTTTGGCTGCAGTGAGATAGTGAGATGCAATGGTGTCCACACACCCTCTGCAGCAGGGAGGGACTCAGTTATGCGCCCAGGCAATCAGGGTGATTTGTCAGGCAAGTGTGGCACAGCTGGGTCCAGGCTGCATTACAGGAACCCCTGCTGGAGCAGTGACAATCTCGCTGCACCATTAACATGTGAAGAGATGCAGCTCTGCCAACGCCTGGCTGGGATTCATAATGCGATAGGCTACTGCTACTGTCAGTGCTGGCAGGGGGGGGGGGGGCTGTAAATACAGTACTGGAGAGGGAGCACATGGTTTATGCAAAGGAGGAGTTTTGCCCTGATAACAACTATGTCAGTACCATACATCTCACTATGATGAAAAAGTTGATGAACATGATGTGCTGATGTGCCAGGGAGGCCCCAAATAGACTAATCCCCAGAGCCAGCATTATTATTTGTTTATTTAGCAGACACCTTTATCCAAGACGAATTACAGAGACTAGGGTGTGTGAACTATGCATCAGCTGCAGAGTCACTTACAACTACGTCTCACCCGAAAGACGGAGCACAAGGAGGTGAAGTGACTTGCTCAGGGTCACACAATGAGTCTTGGTTGGTCTCCACCTTTGCTATCTCCTTTCATCTTTGTGAAAGCAGAGTCCAATATTAGCATGAAGTAAATGACATCTACTCTCATGGTAGTGTAACAAGAAATGCCAACACAATCTATAAAATAGAGTTATATTTCGAAAAACTGTTTTCTGGACATGTGCAAAACTGTAAGTGTGACATGGAGATGGTCAGATCATCCAAACGAGTGAAATTTGTGATATTCCATTGGAGAGCAAAAAGTTCCTAGAATGGGCGAGTCTCGCTCCAAAACAGTCCCTCTAATTGTAGGTGCAGACTTCTTATGTGGACTGGAAAGCAATGCATGTTTAAAAACCCAAAAATATGTTTTAAAACCACGGTGGGGAAGCATGCCAAAAAAACACAATGGAAAACCTTGGTAAACTCATACTCATTTATAATGTAAAAGACAAATGTCCGTGTGATTTAAATTTTTTTTAACCCTATGCATGCTAGGAAACAAATACATATTTCAGTCAATTGATAGTCAAAATGCCGTTTGTGTGGGGTGGCGGGATCATGTGATCCTTCTGAAGCTTGAACATGCGCAAATCGCATGCCGTTGTTCCCAATCTGGAGTTTACACTGGGATTAAAACCATGCCTACTACACAGTGCAGCACGCTGCCCCAGCTCATCAACGGTACACATCCGTTTTGAAGATTGTAGTCCGCAAAAGCTTCACGTGTATAAATAACACAACAAAGAACTACAACTACCAGCACCGCTCACTCACCGTTTGGTTCGGTTTCGAACTGGTCCGTCACAGTCCTCCTTCTAATTGTAGTCTGCACCGTCTTCTCCTTTTCAGCATTATAACCATAGTTATAAAAGGCTTAGATAGGATATTAAATCATTTTGGTGTGTAACTAGAGACGCCTAGATTGCTCCAGTAAAAACCAAACTGTACCTAGATTGCTCCAGTAAAAACCCAACTGTATAAATGAGTATTGTATGTAAAAAAAATAAAGTGATATCTTGTAACAATTGTAAGTCGCCCTTGATAAGGGCGTCTGCTAAGAAATTAATAATTAGATTTTTTGTTTATTTAGCAGACGCCTTTATCCAAGGCGACTTACAGAGACTAGGGTGTGTGAACTATGCATCAGCTGCAGAGTCACTTACAACTACGTCTCACCCGAAAGACGGAGCACAAGGAGGTTAAGTGACTTGCCCAGGGTCACACAATGAGTCAGTGGCTGAGGTGGGATTTGAACCGGGGACCTCCTTGGTTACAAGCCCTTTTCTTTAACCACTGGACCACACAGCCTCCAGTTATCCTTACAAATTATTGGTGGTCGTGCCTGTAAATAAACTTCAAACTTCAATACACAAGCACATTATCAAAAGCGATTTGTGTCTGACAAGGTAAAATAATAACAGTCATAATTTAATTTACTAAGTGGAAAATCAGTTTCACAGTGCATAATCGGATAATGAAACAGTACTGTCATTGCAATGACAGAGTGGGCTTTTATTGAACAATCAAAACAAAAATACATACGTTTTGTTAATCAATATTTTAACGTCATATTAGTGATTTTAATATATTATTGGTATAAATCAAAGTTTAAACATCAACTAAACACATCTTTTCTATCTCTGCTTCTATTTGTTGCCTTACAAGGAATGTACTGCCTTCCCATAGGCAATATGACCGCCCGATTTGCACACTGCTGCTTGGCATTTTAAATAGGCATGTCCTATCGAAGCCTTCTCTGATAACAACGTTGGAGTACAGGCTCAGTGAGCACAGCCTGGCCATCGAGAAGGGCCAACACAGGCAGACATGGCTGCGTGATCACTGTCAGCTCAATCAGGTCGAGACAGAGATACACTTTTTACTGCAGTGCACAAAATATAAGAAGGGAAGCCGCCTTCCCAAAAATACACAATCTCTGCATGGACTTCTCAGACTTACCAGACCCAGTAAAACTCCCCATCCTCCTCGGAGAGCACACAAGCTGTATAGAAGTGGCAGCCCAGCACACAAGCGCCTGCCACAGCCTGAGGGACAGGGAGTGACACTGAGGCTCCTCACACAGGGAGGAAAATAAATAAATAAATAAATACGTGTTACAGAATACATATTTAAATGTATATCATTATTGTTATTATTATTACTGTTGTTGTGATGTGTTTGAAGTACTGTGTTGTTTTTGTTTTATTTTTAAAAGTTTTAAAAGTTTTAAATGTTCATTGTAAAGATGGAATTTACCCAGCATTGCTTTGGCAATACTTGTGAAAAATCAGTCATGCCAATAAAGCACTTGAAATTGAAATTGAAAAAAATTGGGGGGAAAAAAAAGAACTACAGCCCCCAGAATTCCCTTACAGGAAGCGGGCAGACAGACATTTCCTTTCTATGTATTTTGACTGTGTGTGTGTGAGAGAGTGAGAGTGAGAGAGAGAGAGAGGGGCAGCGTGCTGGTGTTGATAATATAAGGGAGACGGGGTCCGTTTTGTAAATATTAATGAAAAGGAATAGTATTATTGTTGTTGTGGTACCCGTTTTCAGTTTCGAGCTGGATTTTTTTTTTTTCTTTCGTAGTTTCGGTATTCTATAACACTTGAAAACAACAACAACATCAACATCATCATGTCTTCTGGTTGTCAAAAAACATTTAGCAGAGCTATCCCGACCCGACGGGTTACTGTGGACGACGCGTCGAAGATGCCGCAGGACTACTCCACCACGCCGGGAGGAACCCTGTTTAGTACCACCCCGGGAGGTAATTATAAAATAAAACACCGGGGATCAATCATTACAGCACCTCTGTGGAAAAAAACTCACATCGTGGCATGGCAGGAACTGATACTTGTCAAGTTCAACGCCGCGGAATCCTAATAATAATAATAATACCAATAATTATAATAATAATAATTATAATTATTATTATTATTATTATATTGGTGCCACTAATATTGTGTTATTCACTGATGTTGGATTTTCAAATCGCAAGAACAATATACGATTTGCTGTAGAAATTGCTGCAATGGATTAGAATTAAGCAACTCATTTTTTTATGATATATATTTTTTTTAATTATTAAAGAAAGCACGGCTGAATTGGAGAGAGCGACATTATGGCCTTTTAAGTTTTAAAGAACAGTGGCGTGTGTATTTACAGTTGGGTTAGAAAACGTATTTAAGGAGGTGGGGTCAGACTCGGGTTTCGTTTTTTTTTTTTTTTTAGTTTTTTTTTTAAATGTATTTATTATGCATCAGTCTAGTTGTGTGTGCGCATAAGGTATGGTGTCCATTTTCTTTAAGCGACTGTAACAACACGCACACGTGCAACTCTCCTGCCTTGAGCACGTGCACAGAAGGGTCGGAAAACAAGGGGGTGCATTGAGCTCCCGGGCCCTGCTAGGGGGGTTAACGTTGGAGCTGAAGAAAAAAGAATGTATATATTTGCATTAAAAAATGTGGCGTGATTTTTATTATTATTATTATTATTTATTTAGTAGACGCCTTTATCCAAGGCGACTTACAGAGACTAGGGTGTGTGAACTATGCACCAGCTGCAGAGTCACTTGCAATTAGGTCTCACCCCAAAGACGGATCACAAGGAGGTTAAGTGACTTGCTCAGGGTCACACAGTGAGTCAGTGGCTGAGGTGGGATTTGAACCAGGGACCTCCTGGTTACAAGCCCGTTTCTTTAACCACTGGACCACACAGCCTCCTTTTTAGAGGATTTGCAGGGATTCCTGTTGCACAGCAGTTTCACCTATTCCGGGTAGGAACTTGTTAGCCACAGTGTGGAGATAACACGTTTAGGTGTGTCAGATTAAACTATAGTAAAATCAGGAATGGATCAAACAGCTATGCAAAGGGAGTCTTCTTTCCATAGCTGATTTGCTATAAGGACGCACAGCAACAGTGAGGAGTATCAGTCCTTGTTGGGTGAAAGGCCTCATAAAGGAAAAGTGTGTAAACATGGCAGCGTGCCAGTGACTTCTTGGAAAAAAGAGTTCCAGGGAACATCATGTACAGGAGAGGAGTGTCTAGAATTCCAGCTGAGAGAATCTCAGTAATGACACACTAGCCTCTTTCAGATCTGGAGACCTGGGATCAAAACCAGCACAGGGGACAAGTAGAGCTGCCTCCGGTTCCTGTTTTCCCTGGATCATCCCAGTTTTGAGGAAGGCATCCCGGGAATTCAATATACCTTCCCGGGACACTAAACAGCAGGATCATAAACTGAGCACAAGTTAGATAGATCAGGATGCAATATTACTGTAAGAGATGCGCAATGTGAATTGGTTGGCAAGTGTTTCTTATTGGATGAATAGAGTTTTCTAAAGAAAGTTTAAACGTTTAACGACCCACCTTTCATTCGGACGTCCCGGTTTTTGTACCTCAGACGCAAGTGAAATGAATTGGAAGGTTTGAAATGAGATGATCTGGTAAGGAGGGAAGAGATAAGGGTCTAGATAAGGTGGGGTTTTTGCCTACATATTTACTGTGGCAGTTGTTTCACATTTTAACTTAATTGGGCTGCCCCAGGGTACCTCTGCAGATATTAACTTGCCTGTTGCCCCATTCTTATTGAATCCTTTTGAACCAATTTCCATCTTCAGTGTGTTTTTTAGCATTGTGAGATATATTCACATTTCCATTAGACCTTTCTTTGGCAGTCCTGGCTGAATCTAATATTGCCCCAGTCAAGGACACGTTGATAAGTTGATGTCAATGGAATCGCAAGGCGTCTGCAAGCACATTTGCAACAGCACAGTATTATGCAAAAGGAAACGTCGGGCTTCAATAAACTAACTGCAGGAAACTGTACTCTACCGTTTACACATAAGACACCTATCGATTTGTGCCAAACTCACAAAGAAGAAATGCAGTCTAGGGACCAGTGAATTCAACAACAACAACAAAAAAAAAAAAAGTCAAACTTAACATTCAGAAACAGGGTCGGGGTCAATTCTTGTTTTTCAATTCAAATTCCTTTTTAAAATCAACTCCCAATTCCTTCGATGGAACTGATCTTTTAGAGACAATGATAATTGTTGTGATTGTTCAGCTCAGTTTAATTGGTAAACAGCGACTTCAGTTTAGTCATTTGTTGCAGTTGTAAAAATCTTGTTAAGAGAATACAGCTTTGCAATTTTGATCAATGATGTGTTGGAATTGATTACAAGAGAATGGAAATTGGAATTGTAAAACAGGAATTGACCTCAACCCTGCTCAGAAAAACCGTGTCATTTGGACTCTCTTGGCATCAGTACCGTGATCAGAGAGACAGCTGTGAAAGTGAGTGTGATTTTTGGCTTCAGAAAAGTGTCGATCTTGCCTCGAAGTTTCTTGTCCGTCTGTCAAGCTGTAGGTACACGTGGTGTGTGTCGTTGGACGAGAAATATCAACACCAGCACATGACCGGCCATGAGGAAATATCCTGAGAGCGAAGTTGTTTACACAGTCTGTGTGGCATAGTATCCACAACGAGGTGTGTGTGTGGCTGCTGCTGTTGCTTTTCAAATCCCCATAGCGTCTGCAGTCGGTTTGACAGCCTCCTTGCAATTGGGTATTTCCACAAGGGACCTGCTTTTTGAAAATTTGTTGAGCGGATTTTGGAATAAACTTGCTTTCCAATTTCAAACTTGCTTTTGCATTTTAACTCAAAAGCTCTTTTTTGCTTCGGTAAAGTTAGGTTATTGAAGAAGTTAACGTGCAAAAATAGGATTCACTCAATAATAGAGATTTTACTGACCCAAAGCATGTACTGCTCTGGCCAAAAGTTTTGCATCACCCTATAGAATGAACTTGCTTCATAAAGTCGAATGAAACCTGCTGAATAATGTTACGTTAACATATTGAATTTCACACTGCTTTGTAGTTTTCACATATACTTGATGAAAAACTGACAAATGTAAAAATGTGACATTTTGAAATCTTACATGAAATACTATGTACTACATCCTGTAGACTTTTGCAATATAATTGTGTAGTTTCCTTGATTACATGATGTTAAATAAAATATCTAAATTGTGTTCATGTATATTTTTTAATGCTGTCTCAATCCTAAACTTCTAGGGTGATGCAAAACTATTGGCCATAGCTGTACATGTTTCAGGCACTTCCACTGTTTTACACAGAGAGTGGTGAGGGGATGGAAGGGGTTATCTAGCCATGTTGCTGAGGCAGAATCACTGGGGTCCTTTAAGACCCGACCTGACAAAGTTTTGAGATCAATCGGCCACGATGAAACAAGCATTGATGGGCTGAATGTCCGGCTCTCGCTTCTAAATGATCGTATGTTCCTGTGTGTTCTGTTTCTTTATGCAAACTCTCTCTCTCTCTCGCTCTCTCTCTCTCGCTCTCTCTCTCTCTGTTTTTCAAAGGTGCTTTATTGGCAATATAACATTACATAAGCATTACAAAAAATCAATATCAACTGCCACTCTCTCTGGACTGGTTATGTGTGGGAACTGCAGGAGAGAGAGTGCATCTCTGTCTCGACTTCTCCCAGTTCACAGTGACCACATAGCCTCCCGTCTCTGGGCAGCCAGGAATGTCTGTCGTCGTGTTTCGATGGCCAGGTAGTGGTCACTGAGTCTGTACTCTCTCTCTCTCTCTCTCTCTCTCTCTCTCTCTCGAGCACTAAAATCCATAAAATCCTAAAAAGTTTGAGAAACTCTGGCTAAGAAAAGCTCAGTGCAGTCGTTTCACTCAGTCACATCAGTCAGGAGAAGGATGATCTCCTCTCTGAAGCTGCCAAGTTCCTGTCGGCTGGTGTTTCAGAGCTGTCTGTATGGGAGGTAGAAAACTACGAGCCAGCAGTCACTCTCTCACAAACATGTATTCCCTCCCTCTCCTCTCCAGGTACCCGGATTATTTACGATCGTAAGTTCCTGATGGAGTGTCGCAATTCAGCCGTGGCCAGAACGCCACCCCGCTACCTTCCCAACATTCCAGGGGTCACCAGCCCCAACACCGGGGAGGACAAGCCCCAAACCCCCAGCCACGAAACCAACCACGTGGACAAGACTGCTGCCGGTCAGTGACAGGAATGCTTGAATGATTCAGAAATATCATGCTCCTTTTTTAAGTTTACCCAGCTGTGGTGCAGCTCGCTCAAGACATTCTTTAGCACAGGTTAGCATTGAGAGTATAGGAATCCAGAGGCTGTAAGGAGATGCCTGTCAGTACGTAGACACGTCTCACTTCAGTAGGACGCGCCTATCCAAATGTGGTAATGCAGGGATGGAAATAAGACTCCTATTGCATAGCAGTTTCACCCATTCCGAGTTTTGATACAAGCTTGATCAGCCCCAGTGTGTCATTAACAAGATCAGGGGTCTGATTAAAATCATAGTAAACCAGGAATGGATCAAACTGCTATGCAATGGGTGTCGTATTTCCATCCCTGTAAAATCTGGTTAAAACATTCCTTACCATATTTAGAGTATGAGTGTGGGGGTCCGTCTGTCTGTCTGTCTGTCTGTCTGTCTTTTTCTGTCTGTCACACATTTTTACATAGATCTACAGCTATGGCCAAAGGTTTTGCATCACCTAGAATTTTAGGATTGAGACATAATTAACAACTATATGAACATAATTTAGATATTTTATTTAACATCAAGTAATCAAAGAAACTTCTACCAGAAGCCTTAATAGACAGTAGTTCATGTTTCCAAATGTCAATTTTTTCAACTACAAAGCAGTTTGTAATTCAATATGTTAACGTAACATTATTCAGCAGGTTTCATTCGACTTTATGAATCAAAATGAGTTTGTTCTATAGGGTGCTGCAAAACTTTTGGCCGTAGCTGTAGACAAATCGCTTATTAGCTTGCTCTACTTCACATTAGACATAATCCCACATACAGCTAAGTGTTTGACAGACTACATTGGGTGCTTTTGGTCATGTTTCACAAATACTGTATCTAAATAAGTATCAAGAAAGGTAGTGTATTGCTTTGCCTCTAATTAGTGGTCCTCCCCCCCCCCCACAATAAAAACGTCTGGAGCTTCCAGCCATGCAGTTTGACAGACCCTGTCGCTTTTTTCTGCTGGGAGGGGTGGGAGGGAGAGGGGAGACGGGAGAGGTGAGGGAGGCCAACCCAAAAGTCATCCATCACAGAATAGACCACAAGTCCGGTCAGGTGAAAAGGCCAGCCGACAGCCAGTGAAGGGATGTGGATTCGCTGTGCAAACCCAGCACGGTGTTTACAGTGTGAAACACACCCCGGAGAACTCGGGTTATACATCTTCCAATCCGCTCAGCCTTATTTCATGAAACTCTGCAGGGGGGGGTTCAGATTCTGTTCCATTTGCTGTTGGTGTAGTTGGCCAAAGCTCAATAAAGAAGTTATTGCTGAGACACACAGCAATACAAAAAAAAAAAGTTGTGAACCTAAGTTAAACAACTGAATTTGGACATTCGGACCACACTACGCATCTGCTATAAGCAACGAGACCGAATTTGGAGTGTTGTGATTCGCCTGGCCATTCTGACGTTGGATTTGAATGAATGCAAGATATATATATATATATATATATATATAATTAGTTCAAAGAGCCATATATAGATAGACAGATAGACAGATAGATAGATAGATAGATAGATAGATAGATAGATAGATAGATAATCTAACAATACTCACTCAGGGCCACTGAATATAAGTTATTTGATGCTGAGGGTTCAGCCTTTGTTGTGTGCATGTAAATAAAAAAAAAAAATAAAATAAAAAATCTTCTGAATTAGTCCTGATTTAAAGTTCTTGCACGACAATACAAAGTTACCGTATTCGCTCGAGTAAAAGTCGAGCCCCCCATTGTGAGGGGTGAGATTAGAGTATAATTTATTTATTTATTTATTTTAATTTTCATTTGTTGTTGAAACAGAGATGGTAAGTCTTGTATAACAGAAAACAAGAAGTAACTCTGGAATTGAAACTGTTGTTTGAGTGCACTTCAGGCGATAGTTTTCCTAAATATATGTTTTAGATATCCTGACGGCGTCTGAGCGGCAGATTTGCAAAAATAACAATTTTATAAACACTTCTACCTGGAACCGCAGTACATGGTTTTTTTTGTAGAGCCTACAATCGTATTATTTTAGTATACAAGCCCCACCCCCAGTGCCTTCTTAGCCCACATGGAAGTATGTGTTTTACCTGACAGCTCTGGATGTAAACAAACCTGGGATTCATTTTTTTTATATATAGACAATGCCATGGAATCGTTTTTGCCAAATCTTGAGATGTTTGCGTTTTTGATTTGAGAGAAATTAGAAGCGTTTGCTCTGGCAACGAGGGCAGCAAGCATTTGCCCACAACAATGGAGGTGCTGCTGTTTCTCACAGGGTGCAGGTGCATGGCTATGTACTTTATGTGAACTTGCCTCGCGCGCTGAATGCATGCCTGCCACAGGGCTCCCCTGGGTCCTAAACCCTGCTCGGTACAGACAGGGATTGCAGTAACCACACACCGGCCATGACTTTTGGTTTGCTGACATAAGGGGGTTTTTGCTTGTGTATTAGTTGACCCCCCCCCCCCCAGGATTGTGTTTTGGGGTTAAATTTCTCGACTTCTACTCGAGCAGATACAGTGTATTTTTTATAGCACCCTTAACCCTTTGCGGTCCTTTGTCGGACTGGGTCCGACATTGCAATTATTCCCATCAGGTCCTTTGTCGGACCCTGTCCGACATCATTTTAAAAACACAAAAAACGCAAAAAAGTCGGTTTTTCAACGGAAAAAGCCGAGAAAACCATTCAATGGCCGAGTGGGAACGAAAGGAGCCGAGACAAGCCGATAAAAAAAAAAAAAAGGCGTATCTCATGAATAGTCATACTACCCCCTGGCATCAGATGGGGCGGTCATATGGAAACAAGCTGGGAGTTACAGTATCAGCGCACAGAGACTATCACGGACATTTGCAGAGCTTTTTTGAGATGTTATAGCAATAAAATAATGACTTGGATTGCATTATTGAGGAGTTTGGTGATAAAACGAGTCATCAGGAGACGATTGATCGGTATGTACGACTATTATTATTATTATTTTTTATTTGGTAGCTTATGTGAAAGCGATAGCAAACGAAAGGGTGGGGCGGGGCTGGAGATCCCTAGTGAGTGCTTTGTTGATATGCAGGGCCATTTAAACCCGTTTGACTGTGGGAAAAAAATACTTTTAAACAGCGCGTCTAAAATTAACTGCGCGTGAAAAAATTAATTAGACCTGGCGAGCCCTGACGCAGAATTAATAAATGGACCGCAAAGGGTTAATGTTAGTATCAAAGAGAGCTTTTCCATAAAAAGAATATAAATGATACAATTCAAATTTATTTTTGTATAGCGCCTTTCACGCCATGGCATCCGAGAGCGCTGTCCAGAGTTCAAAACAAGAGAGCTCATGTGTACAGTACACTCCAGATACAACCAATTGTATAAAAGCACATTCAATGTAGATTTCAGTCCAGTGTTTAAACCTGCCTAACGATGTCAACCGGAGTAGCGTTTCACAAACGAGGAGCACAGCAGCAGAAAGCTCCGACTCCAGCTGATTTGACAGCTTTGTTTAGAAGAGTTCAGCATTGGCATGTGTGAATGTCTGTATCCGTTGCAAACTAATGACCAAAAACCAGGTCAACAAAATCTTGACTGAAAAAGGAATAGAATTTGAAAAACGAGGGGCATTACAACCGAAAGCTCTGGTTCTTATATAGCTGTTTTGCCTGTCTCTTCCCAAGGTGACGACTCCCTGTTTGAGATGGATATTTAAGATGCACCCAGGAAGGGGATCCGAAGGAAAAAGAGAGAAGAAGAAAGAGAACGAGGAGGAGGAGGAGGAGGAGGAGGAGGAGGAGGACAAATCTCTGGGGGGGGTTTTTAAACGACCGCGCCCCTGTTTAGGCTTTGTAGACTGACCCGTGTTCGTTCGTTCCCCAAGTTTGTGGTTCATTTTACTTCTGCAGCTACTGAGAACAAAACTAGTGTTTTGGATTGTGCTGACACACGTGGAGAGGTGTTCGTTCAGCACAGAGCGGAGGCTGCATGCTGCACTGTGCAATAACAAAGTGAGGTCACACCGGTGAGGATGGCGTGACAACACGCAGGCTTGCTATAGCATGCCGTCCTCGCCAGTGTGATGAGTTAGTTAGCGCATGCTGTCACATGCATTGTCTTTATGATGCAACATGTGGAACTCGGAGGGGGAGGGGTTCTTTTTTTATTGTATTTTTTTTTTATTTTTTTTGAGGTGGAATGTTGATTATGACATCACAATAACCAAAGGCAACATGATATCACGTATGCAAAGCCCTTTCATTTTCAGTTTTTTTTTTTTTTTAACAGGAAAATAATTTATCTTGTTTTACTTGTTTCCTGAAATTTAGACCAGTCAAGCATGTTTTAAAGGATTGATTTATACCTAGAAATATCTGTGACTTGACATTCGACAAATGCATTTACGCTATCAATTCTTAGTTTTAGTGAGATGAAGTGAGAGGCTCTCTTGTAAAGGATGAAGCTACTTGACTTCGCTGGCCCTCACCAGCTCTGCTGGGATCACACAGTTCTTACCATTCACAGCTTTCACTAGTAAATCTTTTGTTTTATTTTTATGTTTTTAATTGACAAAATCCTGGGAAGTTTTATTAAAAACCCAGAACCGAAGGGCCATTCATTATTTTATTTTGCGATCTTTTGCATAAAACAAGAACGATTCGTCACTGTCCAGGTTATATAAAATATATTGGAAAAAGATGACAAAAATAAATAGTAATTATCCTAATTGTTCATTATCTGTTGGTTAGGTCTGTTTCCCCACTTGTATGCCTTTGGAAATGATGAATTGCTGACCTCTCGGGACATTCAAATCTAAAGAAATGTTTCCCTACATGTAATGATATGGGGGGGGGTTAATAAAAAGACTACAAAAATTAAAGTTAAAATCTCTTTATTTTGCGTGCAGTTTAAGAAAGGGGGCTCCCTCCAGTCGAGGGCAGGCTTGAGGCATGAAGACTGAACTGTTCCCTCCCTCCCTCACCCCCTAAGAGAAAGGGAGCTCCCTCCAGTCCAGGGCAGGCTTGAGGCATGGAGACTGAACTGCTCACTCCCTCACCCCCTAAGAGAAAGGGGGCTCCCTCCAGTCCAGTCCAGGGCAGGCTTTAGGCATGGAGACTGAACTGCACCCTCCCTCACCCTCCTAGGAGAAAGGGGGCTCCCTCCAGTCCAGTCCAGGGCAGGCTTGAGGCATGGAGACTAAACTGCTCCCTCCATCCCTCCCAAAGAGAAAGGGGGCTCCCTCCAGTCCAAGGCAGGCTTGAGGCATGGAGACTGAACTGCTCACCCCCCAAGAGAAAGGGTGTTCCCTCCAGTCCAGGGCAGGCTTGAGGCATGGACACTGAACTGCTCCCTCCGTCCCTCCCTCACCCCCTAAGAGAAAGGGGGCTCCCTCCAGTCCAGTCCAGGACAGGCTTGAGGTATGAAGACTGAACTGCTGCCTCCTGTACACTCATCCCTCTCAACAAACACAGTCAATAGGAAAACCAAAAAAGTGATTTAAAAATAAAAAATCATTCATTTGGGAGGTAACCGGCTGCAATGTTCCCAGGCATGCAGTAGGGTATGTTAATGCAGGATGTCATTTTAATTAACAGCACTCGCTCCAAACTGGAATATACATTCTAGTGCTTCGAAAGCAGAGTGGGTGAAAAAAATAAATAAATAAAACATAATTTACGATGTCTTATATGCTACCTGTACAATGTTGTTAGTGTGTGTTATAGTTACACTGTTGAGATAACTTTATACATATTGCTTCCACTGGTCCTGGGGCCATGAACTCTACCCAGTACCAGGACATTTTAGCCAAAAACCTGGTTGCCTCTGCCAGGAGGCTGAAACTTGGCTGCAATTGGATCTGCCAGCAAGACAATGACCCCAAGCACACATCAAAATCCACAAAGAAATGGTTAATTGACCACAAAATCAACATTTTGCAATGGCCATCTCAGTCTCCGGACTTGAACCCCATTGAAAACCTGTGGTTTCATTTGAAGAGGGCAGTCCATAAGCACAGACCGAAGGATATCAAGGATCTGGAAAGATTCTGCATGGAGGAATGGTCTAAGATCCCTCCCAATGTGTTCTCCAATCTCATTAAACATTATAGAAAAAGACTCAGTGCCATTATCCTTGCAAGGGGAGTGTACACAAAGTACTGAAAACAAGGGTGCCAATAATTGTGACACTTCATTTTTTTTGGAAATAAATTTATAATTTGAGAAATGTGTAATTTTGGTTGATTTCATTGAATCATTAATAAAGTCAAATATATTTCACATGTTGGAAAATTACAATATAGCTCAGTACTGGCATTATTTTTTATACAGTCTTTTTTGCTCATCTTTATCAAGGGTGCCAATAATTTTGGAGGTGACAAATATATATATATATAGTATACAATCAGTTAAGATTTAAGAAGGAAGTGTGATGCATTTTTATTTAGGTTTGGCAATGCTGACAACAAACCTGGCTGCTTAGTTCCTGTGTAATAAGGCCTCTGTACCAGCAGGTAATGCTGATGTAGTAACACAGCTGCGTATTAAACAAGTTTATTATTTAGCAAGATGCCTTTATCCAAGGCGACTTACAGAGACTAGGGTGTGTGAACTATGCATCAGCTGTAGAGTCACTTACAACTACGTCTCACCCGAAAGATGGAGCACAAGGAGGTTAAGTGACTTGCTCAGGGTCCCACAATGAGTCAGTGGCTGAGGTGGGATTTGAACCGGGGACCGCCTGGTTACAAGCCCTTTTCTTTAACCACTGGACCACACAGCCTCCTATAGGTGTTGGTTATATCATATACAGTATCATTTAACCCGTGTGTCCAATCTGCTACAGATTCCCGATGCAAACTAAAACAAAACTTTTTTTCCAAAAAAAAAAAAAAAAACACGTGTTACATTATCAATGTGTTCAATTAAGGAAAACCCACTTTCTTGGTATTAACTCGCAGATTAAGAAGACGGGTCGTGTGGCATTTATCATAATTCCTGTCGTTTAACTCAAACTAAGTACTCCTTAATACAATTTAAAATATATATATATATTAACTTGACTTAAAAGAATAAAATAAAACATATTTACTTGTGTTGTTTATAAACATTTTACAATATTATGTTCAAAGTGTGCGAGTATAACAGATTGCAGGTAATGCATGCCTGCATCGTGAACGTGTGCATGGCTGGGAACAATAATGAAAGAATTCGACAAAATAACCTCAAGTTTAAATGACCTTGCGCTTATAAATTACAGATGCGTCAAACTGATCACATGACACAGTGAATCTTATTAAATAAAAAAAAAATACAAAATGTACTTGATCTTACTCTACAAAACTAGAATTGTAGTTTTAACTACAGTAAATAAAAAATATGATGTTTTAGAAACTACTAAAAAAACGTCACTTCCTTAAACTCGAGGTTAAAGAGAACTCGACAGCTATTAGTTGATTCAACATATAATGCATTAGATTATTTGGTTTCAGTCAGTAATGGTCCCCGTTGCTAATTACTTAATAGCTACTAATTAATTACCGACAGAACACTTCAGTCGAAGGCCGATAGTGTATTTTGAAGGCTGAATGGGGGTGTCGCAGTTTCGCTTCTAGGAAAGCACACTGGCTTTGTTGATGTGGGAACGCGCTTCAAGCCCATGTGTATTCGGGTTAGCGAACCCGACTGTTTAATGTCATTAGACCGTCTGGAAAAACCAGCCGCTATGTGCGGTTGCGCAGGTGTTTTTGTGTAACGTCTGGAGAAATGAAAAGTGGCATTCTTATTAAAAACAGGCAATCGCAACCGATCGAGCGAATAAAGCAATCGTGATAATGTATTTTTTTTTAAAATTATTATTATGCAATATATTAAATCCAACCTTGATGTCAGCACCCGCGGCGCTTGTCAGAAAAGCAAACGAACACCTATACCTCAAAACATGCCGCCAAGTATACAAAACAAAAACGTTTGGTTTTAATTGTTGTTATTTCCTTTTGGGATAAACTAAGTGTAATCCCTTGTCGTCTTTAAAAAAAACTTGCAGTTCGTTATCAAAATAGACAAGTGGTGATAAGAAGATAAGAAAGCTTCTTGTCTACTCAACGGATTCTCTTAATCCAGACCGTAAGTAGTCATATGAAAGACCCCGCAAAAAATCTGCAGCTAGGATATCAATTCTGTACTTACTACAGTGTATGTATGTAATGTTGTTGAAGCTGACACCCTGGGATCCTTCAAGAAGCTGCTTGATGAGATTCTGGGATCAATAAGCTGTTAACAACCACACGAGCAAGATGGGCTGAATGACCTCCTCTCGTTGGAAAAATTCTTATGATCTTATGTTCTTATGCCATTTAAAAAGTATAGCAGAGAAGCAGGACTAAGAACTGTGAATCAAAGCACATATCACGGCGTTGGTTTCTTTACTGGTTACCAGAATTATCTATTTAAATAACAAATAAATGCAACACAGCTTGACAGCCTTATAGACCTCCATATCCAAAATACATCTTTATTAAAAAAATAATAAATGCATACACAATGTGATCAGATATAATGAGCCGTATTTTGAAAGCAAACTTACAATATGTAACTTGAAATATATGGCTTCATATATATGGCTTGAAATATATGACTTGGTGGTTTGGATCTTATATCATTTTTTTTTTTGTTGTTCTAGTTTTGTAAAATGAACAGGTGTTTTAACTCTTGGGAGCGAGTTAAAGGCTGGAGGAAACGCTTTGAAAATATGGCCAATATATCTCATGCATACTTCATATAGTATATTAAAAATTCCCATATCACACACAGCATTCTTTGTTGTTGTTGTTGTTGTATTTGCCAACATATAACACAATAAATAAAGAAGTCAAAGGCTGTAATATAGGACCATAGAAAGTATCAAGCTATTGAGACCTACATTAGGAGACTGGCGTCTGTTTCAATGATCTAGAAAGTGTCAGATCTGAATACCTTTAACTCTGTATTCATCTTGCTGGGTGGTTTATAGACCCACTTATTACCCTTATAAAAGTTTACTGCTGTAGTTTTTGAAGTTTTCCCGTGATTTACCATAGTTTGCCCTGGTTTGCCATGTTTATTAATGTGCTTTACCATACCTTGCTTTACTTTACACTGCTTTGCTGTGCTTTTACTGTGCTTTATCACATTTTGCTGTACTTTTGTAATGTACAATAAAAAATCAGTGAAATGAGGCTCTGCACCTATCAGGTTTATAAATTCCAGTACAGGATAGGAACTGGGAGGTGGCGAGTCATTTTCACCTATAGGTGCGTTCAGAGCCTGTTTTTCAAGGATATTACAAATTATACAGTCATAAAAACTCTTAAGGGTTAACTCATGACCTGTGGGTTGCATGCCAGCCTCCACTCACTTGTACTGAGTTTGATTTCAGGCTATTACAGAACTGTGTTATGTATATTCAAACCTTGTTTACTGCTGCCTGCTCCTTAAATATTGGCAAGCAGGTTTAAACAGAGAGACCCTTATTACGCAGTAAATTTGCTTGGTAATTTTGCAATTTTCTCCTCCTTGCTTTTGCTGTGGTTATACGATGCATTTGCCATAGTTTACCACAATTTGCCTTGTCTTTTAATATGCTTTACCATACCTCTCTGTGCTTACCTGTGCTTTGCCATGCTTTCACTGTACTTTGTTACACTTTTCTGTGCTTTTACTGTGGGAGACTATTATAAGGGTTAGTTTATCATGGTGTCTATACCTCTGTGCTTTACAGTGCTTTCACTGTGCATTATTACACATTTCTATGCTGTTACGAGGGGAAACTGTTATTCTTGTGTGCAAAGAATTATTTAGTCTCATCCATGCTTTCTCTCTTACTCACTTCCTTTAACCCAGCACCTAACCCCAGTACTTCAACGAGAATCCTAACAGTAGAAATGCAAACCCACACTAATTCAGAATCCTAACAGTAGAAATGCAAACCCACACTACTTCAGTTTCCTAACAGTAGAAATGCAAACCCACACTACTTCAGTTTCCTAACAGTAGAAATGCAAACCTACACTATTTCAGTTTCCTAACAGTAGAACTGCAAACCCACTTTTGAAACGTGCAATCTAACGGCGAAGAGGCCACATTTCAAACACAATGGTGTAAGTTTTACCCTTTATTGCATGGTGTTAAATAAAAGATCTAAGTTATGTTCATGTAGTTATTATTATTTTTTTTAATAATAATGTCTCAATCCTAAAATTGCAGGTCATGCAAACCTTTTGGTCTCCGCTGTGGTTGACGTACACAGATATCGAGAGCGAAGGTTGACTATGTCCCTTTAAAATACAACTCTGAAGCTAAAAGGTGAATTACATTTTGTGCACTAAACAACATTTCTTCACAACTTTTATAAGGGACCCCTGGCCCCTTTTATTCATACGTATTTACTTTGAGCTCTCCAGTTAATCTAGACTTGCAGAGAGGTTGCTGTCTTGGTGCTCAGTGGAAGGGGTCACTGGGAGAGGTCTCCAGGGCCAGTGGAAGCCCTGTTTGTACCCCGAGTGCAGTCCATTCCAGTCTGCGTGTAACAGCTCTTTAGCAGCCTCTCTGCAGAGTGTGCTCAGGCGTTTCAGCATCTTGTTATCACCCTGAAGTGACATGTTCCTGTGAATCTGTGCAGGGATGCCCCTATTTAGGAATTTATCCAATTCATCTCTGTCCTGTCGCTTCCTGGCACCCCCACCAAGGAGCTGTCCTAAAGTAAACACATCTCTGCGCCCCCCTCCCCGCTCCCCTCCTCCTCTCTCCTCTCTCCTCTCAGACTCAACAAGGGCGTGACCTCACCTCTCCTGGCTGAAGCTTTCACATAGACCAGGACACCTTGACACATGGAATATATGTGTGTGTGTGATTGCTCTAAGATATGATAGAGATTTAAATAACATTTTTTTTAATATTAAGAACAAGAGGAACTTTTAAAGAAGTGTCCTTTTTTGTTCCTCATAACAGAATCTAATTTCATAAAGGAGAGAATTGAATTGAATTGAACTGCCTCTCTCATGTTCACTGTTTGAAGCAGCAACTATAACCATTTCTATACTGTTTAGGATTTTATACTGATTGTATCGACCCATGTTTCCTTACGCAGACCCCTTACTTACTAAATACCCGCTCTCTCTGAATAGATCACCGTCTCCTCTTTATAAAATATGCAAAAGATTTTAATGAGCGAGACATCTCACAAGTAGAATGGTCCCCTGAAATGTGCTCCTTTTTCTAGGAAAGTAGCAAAGCTGGGGACGGGGAGTTCGTTGCCAGATAACTTCACTCAGGCTACTTGCTCACGAAATATCTTGGTATCCCTGAATGAAAAAATCGTCCTCTCTTTAAAAATATCCAAGACCTATGACATTAGAAACTATGCACACCAGCATTTCTATGATCTTATTTAGTCAGATATTTAATTTAATAAACTTTATATATATGTTTGGGATGGAAATTAGACTCCAATTGCATAGCAGTTCGATTCATTTCTGGTTTAGCTATCAATTTAATAAGACACACCGGAGCATGAGAGACACACAAATCGTATTTCATTTTCTAAATGACATTTTTATTTTATTTGCAACGTTTTTTGTTCCCACAATAAACCGCTGACAGGCCATATAAAGTTAGTATTATTTACAAGTTTTTTTTTTTGTTTTGTTTTTTACAAAAATATAAATTTATGACATGCTATACATTCAAGGCAACACATCTGAATTACAATATACACGTTTAATAATAAAACTAATTTACACACAAAATAATCATCTTTTTTTTTTTAAAGAAGTCCTATATCATTACAAAAAATAAGGCTGTTGATCCCGTGAAATAAGTAGAAAAGTCCCTGAGTTTAAATATTATACCGCGAGTATAATATAACAGGTCACTTGGAGTTCGTTTGAGGCAACCTTCGTGTAATGTTCTTAATTAATAAAAGGGGTCTCTTTTTTGTAGTCCTTTTTTTCTAAGTGTTTAGTATTGGTTTCTTCGTGGGGGCGATTGTGCTCCGGTTAATGGCATCCGCATTCTTCCACAATCATGTCTTCGTGGTGACGGAGAACGACCTCGCCGTTCTCATAGTACAGCATGGATTGCGGGATGAGCTTGGTCGGGACGCACGACGGGCAGGGTACTCGACTCGGCTGGTACAACTTCAATAAACTCTGGAAGAGAGAGAGAGAGAAAAAAAACATTAGTACATTTGTTAAAGACTTTTTTTTTTTAATTATTAGATACCCAAATAATGTTATATTTATAGAAATCAATGCATCGACTCACCTGCATGTATGCGTGGTTTGTGGGCTGGAAAGACTCGTCCACAGGGCTGGGGCAGTCCCCCTCGCATCTGAACGCGTTGTACCTCTTAGGGTAGACGATCCAGTCGTTCCAGCCTATCTGCTCGAAATCGACCCACATGTCCACCTTCCTGCAGAGCGGCTTGAGGTTCCCTTCAGCTGGGGAGGCGACCCCGTCTCCGATGCTGCCCGCCAGCTTCACTCTTTCCCGGTCCTTGCGGTTCCGCTTGTGCCTGCGTCCGCCGTCTCCCACCACGCCCTTATCCATCACCACATACTTGGAGTGCTCCACGGCGCGAATGAGGGTCGGGGCTCCCGCGGCGATGCTGGATTCGTTCTGCTTGGAGAAGACCACCATCATGACTCTGTCCGCCGTGTTGTGGTGCACCTTTCCCCGGCTTCCCTGGTGCCGAAGCCTGTACCTGTGCTCCGGGGCAGCGGCGTCCACCTGGTCGGGCTCCCCGAGGTGGGACTCCCCCCTAACCGGGGCCTGGGCGCCGTTAGGGAAGCTCGCCCCTTGGTGGAGCCAGTACTTCAGCATGGCTGTCACGTTGAAGACCTTCCAGGCGGAGTCGGTATCGGTGGGCGAGGCGCTGAAGCTGCCGAGGAAGAGGCGGTCCTGGCAGGTTCTGTTCTCCTCGCCAGCGCACTTGTGATCGTGAGAGTGGTAGATCTCCACAGACACCTTGCCGGACGCGGAGAAATGAGGGATCCTGACCCGCAGCTCGGACAGCTGGACATCCTCGTTGGCCGAAATGGAAGACATGTCGAAAGTGACGGTCCATTTGTCGCCTACTTGATGGCAACCTTGAGAGGAGGGAGAGAGAGAGAGAAGAGAGAATGCGTTAGAGCAATTTAAAGTCGATTTCAAAAGCTCAGTACACCACATGAGTGATTTATTGAGCAGATGCGCTTGAGAAAACAAACCGGTAAATTGACTCTCAAGGACAAATGTCAAAACAAAGTCGGGATGTGTATTGAACCCCCCAGGCAGGCACGTTTGTAACAGACGTCTGGATATTCCCAATACACAAAAAAACACCTTCATGTTGAATAAGCATCCAGGCACCCCTTGGATTCTACAAGGGACCATCTGATAAGAGAGATCGATTACCCCTCAGTCACTGATAAGACTTTGGGCCCGATGATTCCTTAAGGTTCACTGATAACAGTGGCCCCAGGTATTCAGCACAATGCAATACTGTATCATAATATTAACTGCAATACTTACTTTTTGCAATCAAGCTCAGGACGGAATCTGCTTCGTGCAGCACCGGGTTCTCCTCAATGCTGCTGGCGGTGGCTGCGGCTGTTGCCCTGCTCCCGTCCCCAGTCTTGAAAGAGCGGTACAGCTGCATCATGTACAGGGGGTATCTGAGGCTGTGGTAGGCGTGTTTGTATCCGAGTCCCGATACCATGGAGGTCTGCAAGCCGGCACCGGGTCCACTGCTGCTGGCGGCTCCGTTGTTGCCACTTAGCCCCCGGGACAGGCCAAGGAGAGCCGCCCTGGGTTCCATCCTGGAGAACGGAATGGGTTCCGTGCTGCAAAAACCAGTCCAAAAAATCACAAAGAAGCCTCTCATGAAGAAAATATAACTGCGGTTATATTCCATCTTCTCAGTGTCGAGTAGTGTGCGCTTGTCTCCTCTTGCTAGCAGAGAGAGAGAGAGAGAGAGAGAGAGAGAGGATGCGCTTCTTGCTGCTTGCTAGTCCTAGACTGAACTGATGGCTCCTCATCCCGGCCCTGGCTCTATATAGTTGCCTCGGTGTCCTTTGATGAACCCGATATCAACGGGTCCTTTGATGTGACACCTCCCGCATCAAAAGGGCGAAGTTGTCAAGTTCATTGTCTGTTAATCGGGC
>CM060283.1:2030161-2127661 GCA_030684275.1 Acipenser oxyrinchus oxyrinchus
GCAGTTTTACCCGAGTCGTTCTGTGTTTATCTATACTGTATGTCCCAATACTTGTTGGAGGTTTATTTATATATCTCATTATGACAAGAACGGTGTCTATATATCAGGTACGGCTTGTGTTATGTGCAACGTGTTTATTACAATCCCAATGCAATATACCTAGGCTACCACGGTACATTGAAACGGTAATGTTTGCGTTTTCTGTTTTAAATACGCTTTGCCGTGCCTGTGCTTTACAATGCGTCCCTATGCTTTACCATGCCTCTCTGTGCTTTACAATGCTTCCCTATGCTTTACCAGACCTCTCTGTGCTTTACAATGCTTCTCTATGCTTTACCAGACCTCTCTGTTTTACAATGCTTTACCATACCTCTCTGTGCTTTACAATACTTCCCTATGCTTTACCAGACCTCTCTGTGCTTTACAATGCTTCCCTATGCTTTACCATACCTCTCTGTGCTTTATAATGCTTCCCTATGCTTTACCAGACCTCTCTGTACTTTACAATGCTTCCCTATGCTTTATCATACCTCTCTGTGCTTTACAATGCTTCCCTATGCTTTACCAGACCACTCTGTACTTTACAATGCTTCCCTATGCTTTACCATACCTCTCTGTGCTTTATAATGCTTCCCTATGCTTCACCTTAACTCTCTGTGCTTTATAATGCTTCCCTATGCTTTACCAGACCTCTCTGTGCTTTACAATGCTTCCCTATGCTTTACAAGACCTCTCTGTGCTTTACAATGCTTCCCTATGCTTTACCAGACCTTTCTGTGCTTTACAATGCTTCCCTATGCTTTAACATACCTCTCTGTGCTTTACAATGCTTCCCTATGCTTTACCATACCTCTCTGTGCTTTACAATGCTTCCCTATGCTTTACCAGACCTCTCTGTGCTTTACAATGCTTCCCTATGCTTTACCAGACCTCTCTGTGCTTTACAATGCTTGTCTATGCTTTATCATACCTCTCTGTACTTTACAATGCTTCCCTATGCTTTATCATACCTCTCTGTGCTTTACAATGCTTCCCTATGCTTTACCATACCTCTCTGTGCTTTATAATGCTTCCCTATGCTTCACCTTAACTCTCTGTGCTTTATAATGCTTCCCTATGCTTTACCATACCTCACTGTGCTTTACAATGCTTGCCTATGCTTTACCATACCTCTCTGTGCTTTACAATACTTCCCTATGCTTTACCAGGCCTCTCTGTGCTTTGCAATGCTTCCCTATGCTTTACCAGACCTCTCTGTGCTTTACAATGCTTCCCTATGCTTTACCAGACCTCTCTGTGCTTTACAACGCTTCCCTATGCTTTACCATACCTCTCTGTGCTTTACAACGCTTCCCTATGCTTTACCAGACATCTCTGTGCTTTACAATGCTTCCCTATGCTTTACCACACCTCTATGTGCTTTACAGTGCTTCCCTATGTTTTACCAGACCTCTCTGTGCTTTGCTATGTTTGCATATGCTGTATCATGCTTTCTCTGTGCTTTATTACACTTTGTTGTGCTTTTACTATGGGAAACATTTATAAGATTGACAATGCAACGTATGTCCAGAGAATGGTATTGTACAGAACAATGAAATGCAAGAAAGTAGATTCAAGCAATAGACTTCTTCATAACGAGGGTTTAAAAATACCTACTGCGATACAGTAATAGGACTAATGTGGCTGTTTCTCAATGGGGAATACAGTTCTGATAAGATAATCTGCGGTGTATGCAACAGTATTGTAAATAAATCTCCACAATACATGGCCAGGTTATACCTGTATCTTAACATTACTAAACATGTTTGATTTCGGTTTCCAGATCACTCTCCTGACTGCAAAGTCCATTTTCGCGTTCCATTAGTTACGCCCGTCCTTATAAAAGTTTACCACGGTATTCTTGCAGTTTGACCGCCATGCTTTCTCCCATGGTTATACTGCGCATTTACCATAGTTTACCCTGGTTTGTCATGTTTATTAATATGCGTTACCATACCTCGCTATTCTTTAAAATGCTTCCCTGTGCTTTACTATGCTTGATTAAACTTTGCTGTGCTTTTACTATGGGACACTTGTATAAGGGTAGAAGCGCCTTTCCTTCATTTAAACATGAACTGATGTTTGTTTACCTCCAGCAGGCACGTGAGTCTTAGCTCATTGCATTCGATCTGTGAGCTAATGATTTACCGACTGTAACTCATTGCTGAGGCATGGAGACTGAACTGCTCCCTCCCTCCGTCACCCGCTGAGAGAAAGGGTGCTCCCTCCAGTCCAGGGCAGGCTTGAGGCACGGAGACTGAACTGCTCCCTCCCTCCCTCACCCCCTAAAGAAAGGGTGCTCCCTCCAGTCCAGGACTGGCTTGACGCACGGAGACTGAACTGCTCCCTCCCTCCCTCACCCCCTAAGAGAAAGGGTGTTCCCTCCAGTCCAGGGCAGGCTTGACGCACGGAGACTGAACTGCTCCCTCCCTCCCTCACCCCCTAAGAGAAAGGGTGCTCCCTCCAGTCTAGGGCAGGTTTGACGCATGGAGACTGAACTCCTCCCTCCCTCGCTCACCCACTAAGAGAAAGGGTGCTCCCTCCAGTCCAGGACAGGCTTGACGCACGGAGACTGAACTGCTCCCTCCCTCCCTCACCCCCTAAGAGAAAGGGTGCCCCCTCCAGTCCAGGGCAGGCTTGACGCACGGAGACTGAACTGCTCCCTCCCTCCCTCCCCCCCTAAGAGAAAGGGTGCTCCCTCCAGTCCAGGACAGGCTTGACGCACGGAGACTGAACTGCTTCCTCCCTCCCTCACCCCCTAAGAGAAAGGGTGCTCCCTCCAGTCCAGGACAGGCTTGACGCACGGAGACTGATCTGCTCCCTCCCTCGCTCACCCATTAAGAGAAAGGGTGCTCCCTCCAGTCCAGAGCTGGCTTGACGCACGGAGACTGAACTGCTTCCTCTCATTCTATGTAATTATTTCCGTTAAAGTCATTATATTTAATAGTATACATCATTACTAGATGGGAAATATACAGCCTATTTGTATATATAAAATACATCGACAAATATACCTCATATACACTACTGGTAGACATGCAATAAGAAAACCATCTAATTCAAACAATCACTGTCTGCTGATTGCATGCTGCCCCACGTGTGCTGATACGTGCACACACAATGCAAAAATTACAATATGCTTTAATATGCATTGTTTATATACCTGGACCTTAGTAAAAGTCATTTTGATTTTAATACAGCAAACACGTCAGCAAAAACAATTCCCCCACAACGTCTCCATTGACACCCGCTTGTATTAATACAATAGAGGCTAAATATAATATTGATATTGTTATAATGAAGAGATGGGACTGATCTACACGAGGGGCTTAGTTCATACAGACGCCAGCGGACACGCTCAGCTTCCTCACAGTACGAATTCTTCATTCATTTCCTGGTGTTAATTCTTCCTGCATTGCTATTCATTCAACAGGTTTTATTTATTTCTGTTTGTTTGATTGATTTTTGGGGTCTATGTTGACGTCATATATCATTGCAAGTATATAATCAAAACATTTTTAATCAAACACAATTCGACATATAAGCAAAGCGATTTTGCGATAGATAGATAGATAGATAGATAGATAGATAGATAGATAGATAGATAGATAGATAGATAGATAATACTATAGCCTCATCTTAAACACTGTGCTACACTGTAGGTATATTACAGTAGTTATTGAATGAGATGGATAGCAGATAACAGACGACTCTATCTCTGTGTTCGTGGATCATTTTAACTTGCTGTTGCCTGGTGTTTTATACAATACCAAAAAAACAATTGCTTCTGTTGTTTTGATTTGTTTTGTATGAAATCAAACCGCCGCAAATGAAAATTTTAGAAAAGTATAAACATGGGCAAATTAATGATTGTCTAATGTAATTGACGACTTTAATAGGCCACGAGTGCGATGCATTTGAAATAGTCCCGAGAAAAGGAACACAGAGCCACACATGGTAAAACGCTGGAGACTTTTTAGAAACTACCTCTTTCGCACAGACGAGTTATGACGGCTCAGAACCGGCACTGATGCGGCATTTTGCTCTGTTTGAATTATAGTGACAGAGCCGTCATATTTTATACCAAATCCTACATATATATATATATATATATATATATATATATATATATATATATATATATATATATATATATATATATATATATATAGTACTGTGCAAAAGTTTTAGGCAGGTGTGAAAAAATGCTGTAAAGTAAGAATGCTTTCAAAAATAGACATGTTAATAGATTATATTTATCAATTAACTAAATGCAAAGTGAGTGAACAGAAGAAAAATCTAAATCAAATCCATATTTGGTGTGACCACCCTTTGCCTTCAAAACAGCATCAAGCATCAATTCTTCTAGGTACACTTGCACACAGTTTTTGAAGGAACTCGGCAGGTAGGTTGGCCCAAACATCTTGGAGAACTAACCACAGTTCTTCTGTGGATTTAGGCAGCCTCAGTTGCTTCTCTCTCTCTTCATGTAATCCCAGAGAGACTCGATGATGTTGAGATCAGGGGCTCTGTGGGGGCCATACCATCACTTCCAGGACTCCTTGTTCTTCTTTACGCTGAAGATAGTTCTTAATGACTTTCGCTGTATGTTTGGGGTCGTTGTCATGCTGCAGAATAAATTTGGGGCCAATCAGATGCCTCCCTGATGGTATTGCATGATGGATAAGTATCTGCCTGTACTTCTCAGCATTGAGGAGACCATTAATTCTGACCAAATCCCCAACTCCATTTGCAGAAATGCAGCCCCAAACTTGCAAGGAACCTCCACCATGCTTCACTGTTGCCTGCAGACACTCATTCGTGTATGCTCTCCAGCCCTTCGGCGAACAAACTGCCTTCTGCTACAGCCAAATATTTCAAATTTTGACTCATCAGTCCAGAGCACCTGCTGCCATTTTTCTGCACCCCAGTTCCTGTGTTTTCGTGCATAGTTGAGTCGCTTGGCCTTGTTTCCACGTCGGAGGTATGGCTTTTTGGCCGCAAGTCTTCCATGAAGGCCACTTCTGACCAGACTTCTCCAGACAGTAGATGGGTGTACCAGGGTCCCACTGTTTTCTGCCAGTTCTGAGCTGATGGCACTGCTGGACATCTTCCGATTGCGAAGGGAAGTAAGCATGATGTGTCTTTCATCTGCTGCAGTAAGTTTCCTTGGCCGACCACTTCGTCTACGGTCCTCAATGTTGCCCGTTTCTTTGTGCTTCTTCAAAGAGCTTGGACAGCACATCTGGAAACCCCTGTCTGCCTTGAAATTTCAGCCTGGAAGAGACCTTACTAATGCAGTATAACTACCTTGTGTCTTGTTGCTGTGCTCAGTCTTGCCATGGTGTATGACTTTTGACAGTAAACTGTCTTCAGCAACCTCACCTTGTTAGCTGAGTTTGGCTGTTCCTCACCCAGTTTTATTCCTCCTACACAGCTGTTTCTGTTTCAGTTAATGATTGTGTTTCAACCTACATATTGAATTGATGATCATTAGCACCTGTTTGGTATAATTGTTTAATCATACACCTGACTATATGCCTACAAAATCCCTGACTTTGTGCAAGTGTACCTAGAAGAATTGATGCTGTTTTGAAGGCAAAGGGTTGTCACACCAAATATGGATTTGATTTAGATTTTTCTTCTGTTCACTCACTTTGCCTTTAGTTAATTGATAAATATAATCTATTAACATGTCTATTTTGAAAGCATTCTTACTTTACAGCATTTTTCACACCTGCCTAAAACTTTTGCACAGTACTGTATATATATATATATATATATATATATATATATATATATATATATATATATATATAAACCCACGTTATTCTGCTTATTTTGTTTCCATTGCCGTTGCCATGAAAACGATCTATTGTTGACTGACAGGTTTGCAAGCTGTGCTCACGTGATCCCTCTGGCTCTGTGAAAGCGGTATGACGGTATTATGCCGGTATAGATTGCGCAATGTCGTGCAGAGTGAAATGGGTATTTTAAAATATATATTTTAAAAGGTCTCTGAGACGGCTCAGTAGCGGCATTTGTGTGTGAAAGTGCCTATCGTTTCTATATCATTCGTGACCGGATATTGTAATTGAAATTCTCATAGTGAGCTAGGTTTTCAAGTTGCTCTATAAATCTGTGTATCATCTATGTTCTGAATGACGACGACAGAAATCGCTCAGATTCCGGGGTTTGGTGGTGCAGATATATGCCTGCGCTGCGGTAAACCACAATACACTGCCACTATTAGAAGGTATGCACGCCTATAGCAGCCTGTCATATCATTAAGAATCTAACTTATGTCCAGGACATTGCATTCTTAGATGGGAGTGATCCTATGCGTTCTTTGGAACAATGGCGTTCCTTATTCGCTCTTCTGTTTATTTTAGGTTCTATTAAACACCATTCATGTTATTAGATGAAAAAAAAAACCTGTGTGACCTGTGTGACGAAACGGCTCAAACAGACACGCCACTTGAAACACTGGTAGTTCAGAAGATCGCTGTTGTGATTCATTTCAACACAATGCAATGCAATACCTGGTTCGGCTCTTCTTATGACGCTTTCATTTTTATGCAGTGTGGAGTAGTGGTTAGGACTCTGGACTCTTGACCAGAGGGTCGTGGGTTCAATCCCAGGTGGGGGACACTGCTGCTGTACCCTTGAGCAAGGTACTTTACCTAGATTGCTCCAGTAAAAACCCAACTGTATAAATGGGTAATTGTATGTAAAAATAATGTGATATCTTGTAACAATTGTAAGTCACCCTGGATAAGGGCGTCTGCTAAGAAATAAATAATAATAATTTTAGACAGATGTTACTCGATTGTTTGGCACTAAGGCAGCTGATTTTTGGTGCTGCTAGTATCTGCACAAAACACATCCTTAATATAACCACCCATTTCACGTCCTCTAAGTCAATACAATAGTATTTTTTTGGGATTTTTGGTTTTTTTTTACTGGCTGTAGAATTCGTACTGGTAACGGGACACACCAAACAGACCGCGGTTAATAATAAACTAAAGCACAGGACTACTACACAGTAACAGTGTAACAGTTTGTTCCGTTTCCATAGAGAAGGGTCATTTAAAAACAATGCAGTACAACTGAGAGCCCCCAGGGCTGAATACCTCCCGCTGGGAATGTACGGTATTTAATGCAGGCAGCTGAGAGGTGGAAACCGAAACGTTGTGGTATTTATGTCAGCGAGGGTGTAACTAAATGTGTGTGTCTGTGTGTGCGTGTGTGTCTGTGTCTGTGTGTGTCTGTGGGGTGTGTGTGTGTCTGTGTGTGTGTGTGTGTGTGTGTGTGTGTGTGTGTGTGTGTGTGTGTGTGTGTGTGTGTGTGTGTGTGTGTGTGTGTGTGTGTGTGTGTGTGTGTGTGTGTGTGTGTGTGTGTGTGTGTGTGTGTGTGTGTGTGTGTATGTGTGTCTGTGTGTCTGTATGTGTGTGTGTGTGTGTGTGTGTGTGAGTGTGTGTGTGTGTGTGTGTGTGTGTGTGTGTTTGTGTGTGTGGGTGTGTGTCTGTGTGTGAGGAGTGTGTGTGTGCGTGTGTCTGTGTATGTGTGTGTGTCTGTCTGTGTGTGTGTATGTGTGTCTGTGTGTGTGTCTGTGTGTGTGTGTGCGTGCGTGTGTGTTTGTGGGTGTCTGTGTTTGATCAGAATATTCATTTGTAATCCATCTGTTTTCAAACTTAGAGAACAACCAGAAGAAAGATTGTAACTATTAAAATAGCGAGTTATCTGACAATCAGTAACTCTAATTGAAATCATCTCTATGTACCCAGTTTATAAGACAGTGGTAAACGTTGGTTTGTGCTTACATATTCATTGACCAGTTGTAAATATTTCATTTTATTTCCCGTAAATTTAGTCGTTGACAATTATTTTTCATTATTTTCTCCCAATTTGGAATGGCCAATTATTATTTGAAGCTCAGCTCACCGCTACCACTTTTTCTGAAGCTCAGCCGACCGCTTTTTCACACTGCAAACTCACCATGCAGCCACCAAGAGCTACAGCGTCGGAGGACGACGCAGCTCTCGGGCAGCTTACAGGCAAGCCCACAGGCCCCGGCCAGACCACAGGGGTCGCTGGTGCACGGTGAGCCGAGGACACCCTGGCCGACCTAACCCCGGCTTCGCCAGTGGTTGCTACAGAGGTTGAGCAACAGGACGTGGTGATGAGCGAGGAGGAACACGATGCGCTCTCCCTAGCGGCTTCCTGGGATGAGGACTTCTTCTTGCGGACGGAGACTCAGGACCCAGACCTGACTCAGGTAACGGCCCCCAGCTCCGAGCTCGCCTCGGACCCTGAGATTCCAGCACCCTCGAGCTCGGTTCAGGCACTGATGGAAAGGGCCACCAACTTCCTCCACCCTGGAAGGCAGGTTCTGAGCAGCGCAGGTCTGTTTACAGACCAACGCAGACTTCGACCCCAGCCCTTTCCAGCGTTCCTGGACTTCCTGGAGGAGGTCAAATCCTCTTGGCAACACCCGGCCTCAGCCGCCACACTTGCCTCCATGGAGGGAGCAGAGGCAGTAGGGTTCCCCCCGGTGGACTCCACCATAGCGGCCCTAGCGCGAGCCCCCAAGTAGGAGGTCTATCCAAGGATCCTGTATGCCCTAACGGCCAATGCAGAAGCCCACCTGAAAAAGGCTTACGTGGCCTACCTGGATGGCATGCTGCGCTCTGTTACCCTTGCCAAGCCGCTAGCTTCAGAGCGACGTGCAGTCTCGGGCACCTTACTGAAAATATAGGGGTTCCAAGGGTAAGCCCTGGGCTGAGTGCCAGCCTACCCCCACCTGGGAGGGTGGCTGCACACTCAACCAGAGGTGTGGCTACGTCATGGGCCCTCTTCAGAGGTGCCTCATTGACTGATATATGTACTGCGGCTAGCTGGACCACTCCGTATACCTTTACCAGGTTCTACCGACTTAATGTCGTAGATCTCTCTATGGCTCTCATAGGCACTAGGGTCCTTGAGGTTGCACGCTCACACCACCAACACTAGATGGCGGTAGCGAGATGTCCCTCAGGTTTCTGTCCGCTCATTCTCCCTCAAGACGGCGCTGGTATACTTTCCCAAAAGTATTCAATTTGGCGGTCATCTTCTCTTTCAGGGAACCGGGGTTGCATCGGTAACCTGCCGTTTCAGCTACTGCAAGCTTAAATTTCACGGTGGTGTCAACAAGGTGTGAACACGTAGTTAGAAACGGCAAAATATAAACATTTAAAGATCCGAAATTAACAAAAGCACGTGACTAACACAAATAGAAACGCTAGAAGAAAATTAAACTGAAATCCAAGGGATTGCTGTTCAGGTTTTAAGCGTCATTGTATGCAACAGTAATTCAAAAACTATTCTGAAACGCTGTTTTGATTCATTCCCTGTCTCCCATTATGACATTATGACGCAGGGATATAGCGATCTCTTCATGAATGATCAAACCAAATGGCATCTTCAGTGATAAAGACAACAGACAGAATCACATGTTTCTGATAGAGCACGCACTGTGGACTGGTGTTTGTGTTGCGTGTGGGTGAACTGAAACGGGACGGGTATTATTTCGGGGCAAACCCGCAAATTATAAATACGCAATATACACACCACTGTATTGCTTCATTCACATTGTTATATCATTTACTGCTGTTAGCCATCCGGCGTTCAATTATACAGCAATGAATCCTTCATTGCATCTGGATTATCCTTGTCTGTCTGATTATTGATCACCTGCACACAGTTAACCACTTTGCCACAGACACTTATTTCAAAGAACCCCTCCTGTCAAACATATGTATCTATCCCGGCCCAAAACGGATTTTGACACGAAAACAGCATGCAGATAGCAAGTTGGCATTTTATCCAATGAATACAAATTGAATAAGTAACTGGGCATTTCGGGGGTTAAATCGCTTTGGGCCACTTATTTCAAAGTTGATTCTCATAGAGGGGGAACCCCTCTACGTCCCCCATATGTTTTTATCCCGGGCCAAAACGGATTTTGATGCACTACGATTACTTAAAGTTACCAGCTTAAATCCGGGAGTCATATAATTTGCATATAAGACTAACTCCGTATGAGTTTCCACGCTCATCCAGTCTGCAGTACCGAGGTGTGAACTCAAACCTGTCATACCTGTAAGAAAACCACCTCAAGTATACTTTAATATATAAGGATTCTGAAAACAATGACAACTTTCTTTCGATGAAAACTTTTTCTCACCTCGGTTTAATAATATTTCACTGGCAGGAAACCGATTTTTTTTTTTAATTGCAGTAAATACAGTCGATTTGCGCTGCGTGCGGAAGTCAACTAATATTTAATCTCTTATTTGTTGTTCTGCATTTTATTCTATATATTTAAACTCCCATATAAAATACTAATGTAAATAAAATAAAAAAATCTATGTCCATTTTACTATTGTGTCGTCATGCTGCCTCGCGGTAATTAAGCAACACTATCAATGTGGCAAAGGTTTAACACTTCATTACAGATTTATTTCTTTCAATTTAGGGTCGATTTTACAAACTTGTCCTGTTTTAAAGTGTCTCGGGGATTATGGGGTCAGTTGGCTTTAGATTGACCTCCGTCCATCAGGGCGCTGCTTAATTACAGGTGAGCTTCTGTCCAAACACAGACGTTCATGAAAAATGGGACAACTAGCCCAAAGCGGGACAAAAATAAGATTTGACTAAACTTACTATCCGTGCCATGTTTGACTGCTGTTTTCGTTTTGGGCCGTGATAAATACACATGGGGGTCGCAGAGGGGTTCCCCTCTGTGAGACTCCGCTTTGAAATAAGTGGTCCGGAGTGATTTAACCCCCGAAATACCCCAACTACTTATTCAATTTGTGTTACATTTGCTATCAGCGAACAAGTGAGAAGCCAACTTCAGCATCGTTACCGTCTTGCAGTGTGTTTATAGTGTTGTAGCCGACTCCTCCTGTTTTGAAATGAAATTACAAAACGGGATTATGTGTGTATCCTACATATTTTAAGGTTATGTCGCAGTACAACATTGGTTTTGTTTGTAATTGTATTTCACAGAGCAAGACTGAGGCGTATACTCACAGTTGCAGGTAAACATTTCAAATAAATGACTAGTATTTGGACAGCGCCTGCATTGACGCATGCATCAGTTTAGACTGCCACAGAAGCCCCTCTCCGTTCAGCGTGCAGCACGATAGATTCTGTCTGCAGTGTACAGCGCAACCTTACGGTGAAAAGTTTTTGTTTTTTCAAATGTTCGGTATTAAACAGATTTTTTTTCAGGGCCCTCTTCGGTGCAGCTAAAGGGCCTGCCTCCTGACCTTGATAATTATCTTACAGCCTTGTAAACGCTACAGTGACAGGGAGGAATATATCGGGATGGAGTAAAACCCGGAACGAGACTCAACGGAACGGTACTTTAATTCATTCAATTGCATTAAAAAAAAAAAGCAGCGTAGATAGTTACACACACGTGAGGAGAATATTTTAGTAATCAAAACCGATTAATGAGGTGCTGTCATTAACCCGTTCCGGCCCAGAACCCTCTTTTTATCACGCAAAAGCTCCTGGAACAGTCGGTTCTGAAGGTGCAAAGATGACGAAAATGATACACATTATACATGTAAGTGAGAACAACAACATAACACTGCTGAAAAAACCTTTAACTGCCCATTCCGTGAAGCTGTACAGAGTATGAAAATGATACACATAATCAGGGGTGTCACTTCACAAAAAGGTGGGGGGGGGGGGCAAATAATGCATTTGGGGCACCTCTTCATAATTATTAAACTCAGCAACAAACTTAACAAATAAAAAACAAAAAAACCCTCTGGCATTGCATGAATAAACCTAGTGAAGCAGTGGATATTGGCTAGGCTTCATTTTTTCACAGATATCAACCAGGACATCAAAATCAAGTTGTTGTTTTTTTACCAGTGATTTTTCAGTTGCCGTTACAAGCAGATCACTCAGACGAGGATTGCTCATGGAAGTTCATAAATAGGTTTTAACCAAACTTAGAACAGAAACCAGACGCTCATTGTTGCAGTGGTTACTGGAAGAGTGATGACTACCTTGATGAGTTTTAGTAATATATAAGTATGAACAGGGCTTAAATTCTCAGGTTTTATAAGCATTTCTTACGCGTTTTGTTTTTCTGTTTCAGTCTCTAACTGGGAACTTGCATACAAGTAGGCTTAAGTAAAACTCCCAACTTCAAATAAGTAAAGCTCCAAAAGACAGATGCGTGAATCAACCACAGGTGCAACTCTGGACTTCCACGGAGAAGGTCTCCGATTCCCAACACGTTAAGTAAATTGTAACGCCTGTCTTTATAGCAATGCATTCTCAGTTTTAGATTCACACATTACTATAAAGAAAATAAAAAAAGGTTTTCATAAACAAGTGCTCACAGTGTTCAAAATTGTGTCTTGGGCCATTCAGTCAAGCTCCGGCCAATTGAGCCCCGCCCCCTGGGAGCTCCCGTCCTCGGTCGGCAAAGGAATAACCTGGACTCGAACTCGCGACGTCCAGACTATAGAGCGCATCCTGCACTCCACGTGGAGCGTCTTTACCAGATGCACCACTCAGGAGCTCCCAGAACCATATTTTTAACATCGTTTTTCTCTTTTCATTTATAGTGGGATATAGTGAGGCCTTATTTCTACAGGAAAGGAGGTGATAAATTAACATTATTTTCTCAAGTAGAAACATTGCAAAGGTCTATAATTACTGGTAGCCCTTAACTGTAACAGTTATATGTAATTAAAAAAAGAATTAATAACACGTATATAGACCTGCAAGAGTTTCACAACAGTTATTGTTGCTGCAACTTTTTTTGTTTTTCTTACAATGACAGTGATAAAAAGAGGGTTCTGGGCCAGAACGGGTTTAATGACAGCGCGTTATTAATCGGTTCTGATTGCTAAAATATTCCCCTCACGTGTGTGTAACTTTCTAAGCTGCTTTTTAATGCAATTGAATTAATTAAACAGTCGTTCCGGGTTTTACCCCATCCCAGGAATATCCACTAGAAAGTGTCCTGAGGGCATCGGATGCTTTTTAATGGTGAGGTTTAGGGTCCGGTATTGGGTTAGGGTTAGGTTTTAGGGCTGGGGTTGCTTAAGGTTAGGTTTGGGGTTGGGTTAGGGTCAGGGTGGGTTGATTTCGTAGAGTTGCCTCGAGCTCAGGAAGGGAAAGGTGGGAGTGCTTAGCAATGCCCTCAAATCATCATCTGATGCACCCAGGACACTCTTTCTAGCGGATATTCCTTTACGCTGTTGCGCCTCACACTCCCATGCTTTCCGGTTTCAGGATTTCCCGTCCTTTCCCAGAATTTGACTCTGGGATGAAATTCGAACCACATTAAGCGCATGTGACACACTGTGTTGGGTTTGGGCAAGCATTTGAGTCAGAAAAATTCCATTACATCATGATTTCTGTTGCACGTGGCTGTTCTCTAAGTCACAGTGCGTGTAAATGCACCATGTTCAGCTTCCTGTCTATGGATCTATTTTATAATGCATATACAGTACTGTGCAAAAGTTTTAGGCAGGTGTGAAAAAATGCTGTAAAGTAAGAATGCTTTCAAAAATAGACATGTTAATAGATTATATTTATCAATTAACTAAATGCAAAGTGAGTGAACAGAAGAAAAATCTAAATCAAATCCATATTTGGTGTGACCACCCTTTGCCTTCAAAACAGCATCAATTCTTCTAGGTACACTTGCACAAAGTCAGGGATTTTGTAGGCATATAGTCAGGTGTATGATTAAACAATTATACCAAACAGGTGCTAATGATCATCAATTCAATATGTAGGTTGAAACACAATCATTAACTGAAACAGAAACAGCTGTGTAGGAGGAATAAAACTGGGTGAGGAACAGCCAAACTCAGCTAACAAGGTGAGGTTGCTGAAGACAGTTTACTGTCAAAAGTCATACACCATGGCAAGACTGAGCACAGCAACAAGACACAAGGTAGTTATACTGCATCAGCAAGGTCTCTCCCAGGCAGAAATTTCAAGGCAGACAGGGGTTTCCAGATGTGCTGTCCAAGCTCTTTGAAGAAGCACAAAGAAACGGGCAACGTTGAGGACCGTGAGACGCAGTGGTCGGCCAAGGAAACTTACTGCAGCAGATGAAAGACACATCATGCTTACTTCCCTTCGCAATTGGAAGATGTCCAGCAGTGCCATCAGCTCAGAACTGGCAGAAAACAGTGGGACCCTGGTACACCCATCTACTGTCCGGAGAAGTCTGGTCAGAAGTGGCCTTCATGGAAGACTTAGGCCAAAAGCCATACCTCCAAAGTGGAAACAAGGCCAAGCAACTCAACTATGCACGAAAACACAGGAACTGGGGTGCAGAAAAATGGCAGCAGGTGCTCTGGACTGATGAGTCAAAATTTGAAATATTTGGCTGTAGCAGAAGGCAGTTTGTTCGCGAAGGGCTGGAGAGCGGTACACGAATGAGTGTCTGCAGGCAACAGTGAAGCATGGTGGAGGTTCCTTGCAAGTTTGGGGCTGCATTTCTGCAAATGAAGTTGGGGATTTGGTCAGAATTAATGGTCTCCTCAATGCTGAGAAGTACAGGCAGATACTTATCCATCATGCAATACCATCAGGGAGGCATCTGATTGGCCCCAAATTTATTCTGCAGCATGACAACGACCCCAAACATACAGCGAAAGTCATTAAGAACTATCTTCAGCGTAAAGAAGAACAAGGAGTCCTGGAAGTGATGGTATGGCCCCCACAGAGCCCTGATCTCAACATCATCGAGTCTGTCTGGGATTACATGAAGAGAGAGAAGCAACTGAGGCTGCCTAAATCCACAGAAGAACTGTGGTTAGTTCTCCAAGATGTTTGGGCCAACCTACCTGCCGAGTTCCTTCAAAAACTGTGTGCAAGTGTACCTAGAAGAATTGATGCTGTTTTGAAGGCAAAGGGTGGTCACACCAAATATTGATTTGATGTAGATTTTTCTTCTGTTCACTCACTTTGCATTTAGTTAATTGATAAATATAAACTATTAACATGTCTATTTTTGAAAGCATTCTTACTTTACAGCATTTTTTCACACCTGCCTAAAACTTTTGCACAGTACTGTATGTGTGTGTTTTTTTCTTCACAGTTTTAGCAAGGCAATTTCTCTAAATCCACAGAGTTCACACAAACTGTTTTAAAATGTCTAAAACTGTCATTTAGAAATCCTGATCGAATGGGATATATTATCAGGAGTGGAATCCTCAGAACCTCAGTACAGTATGTGCTTATTCTCAGGGGTTACTATGTGCAAGAGAACTCCTTTACTGGTTCTATATAAAATATTTCATCCACACTACCTAAATACAGTGATCACCACGTGCTGAGACCATGTGATCTACTTCATTCGTATATTAAAACACAGTTGGCCAGCTATGGCATGGTAATGTCATAACTGAGGGGATTTTGTAAGTAAGCACACACACACACACACACACACACACACACACACACACACACACACACACGCACAGACACACACAGAGACACACACACACAAGGATACGCACCCACACACACAGAGGCACTCACACAAAGATACACACACACACACACATAAACCAATATGCCACGTCTGTCAAGAGAGCAGTGCCTTAGTGCAATCGGCATGTTGGAGGCTGGACTAGGGCAGCGTACAGCGTAGCAATTTCAAACCTGGCGAGACGGTATAACCAGACACACTCTGTCACTGACAAGCCACGAATTGGGAGACCAAGAGTCACAACACCTGCCCAAGATCGACAGATCATTTTGCATCGTCTTCGTGATGTCAGTTGTTAATCAGCACACTAAAAAGTCACTGCACCTGCTCTAAAACAGAGTTTGTCATTTTTTCGATCACATCTAGTGAATTTTATCCAAAGATAAGTGATAAGTTTCTTTTGTTGCTCAGTATACATTGCGCAATTAACCGCCATACTGATTAAACTGCAAAACGAGGTAAAATGAATTGCACTGTAATAAAACGCTTTTTTGCAATCACTGTAAATACAAGATAAAGCTTTATCGGGTGATATGAACACAGTGCCTTTGAGTCTTTCAGAATCACATACACACGCGTTTGCATTGGCTCTCGTGTGTGTTTTGACTTGTTATATACCACAAGCACATAATAAATGTTTGGGCACTAGAAGAGGCTGTTGAGACTAGTTGACAGTCCAGTTTGTGTATACACTCCCCATACCCCACCCACCAGAGCAGAGAGAGCTAGGCGCTTCTGTGTGTAAAGAGGGGATTGGAGGATGCCTACTGGCCTTCAATTCTCCTGACTGCGGAAACGCTGCAGTGAGGGAAGCAGCACAAAGGAATATCCTTTACAAACTCTCCACAGGGCATCCGATGATTCTTAATGTTTGGGTTTAGGGTTTAGGGTTTGGGTTGTAAAAGGTTAGGGTTGGGTTTGGGTTAGAGTCAGGATGTGTTGATGCCGGAGAAGTGACGAGCTCAGGAGGTGAAAGGTGGGAGTACTTGGCAAATGCCCTCGAATGATCTGATGCCCTGAGACAGTTTCTAGCGGATGTTCCTTTCCGCTGCATGGGGGAACGTGATCAGGCATTTTAATTTCTGGAAGGAAATGAAAGTTAAAAAAAAAAAAAAAGAAATGCCAAATAAAATAAAAATCATATATGGGGCACTCACACAGAGTACACAGAGCTCTACAGCTTTAACTGGCATCGCTAAGAACCTTCTTCCAGTTTCTGTTTCCTTTCATTGCCTTAGACTTTCCAATAAAAGAACAGCAGCCTGGTTAATAGGGGACTTTGTACGTACATACCCATACACTATTGTGTCAAGTGTAGGCTTATTATTCAGATAACCAAAAACGAAACAGTTAGGAATAAATTAAATACTGTAAATGGAAGCTGAAAATCGACAGCCTCTTATTTTATTATTATTATTTATTTCTTAGCCGACGCCCTTATCCAGGGTGACTTACAATTGTTACAAGATATCACATTATTTTTACATACAATTACCCATTTATACAGTTGGGTTTTTACTGGAGCAATCGAGGTAAAGTACCTTGCTCAAGGGTACAGCAGCAGTGTCCCCACACCTGGGATTGAACCCACGACCCTCCGGTCAAGAGTCCAGAACCTTAACCACTACTCCAGACTGCATTAAAATTCAAATGCTTACATTTTTAGCACTCAACGACACACACTGTTGTGGATTATACAGTTACCTGACATTGTACATTGCGCAATTAACCGCCATTTCTGTTACTGATTAAACGGAAAAACGAGGCACGATGGATTGTAATACACGTTTACAAGATAAAACTTTATGGAGGTTATCAGTTCGCTGGTTTGCACTGTCCTAAGTCTCAATTCGATATCGTTGTTATTTGCTTCAAGAACATAAGGAAAGTTTGGGAACTTGTCCCATCAAGACTGGTCCCTTGTTAGCGCACCATTCACCCCAACATGGGGGGGGGGTTGCTAATTTAACAGGAGAGAATCGATTGTGTTTTAATGTTCCCAGTGTTTTAGATGCATCACCTGGTAGGCTAATCCATACATTTATAACTCTCTGTGTAAAAAAGTGCGTCCTCCCTTCTCTTCTAAACATACTTCCACTCGGGCCCCATTCATCCTCTTTCATTTTTTTTCACACCTCCGATTAAACATCACCAATATAACATCTGCTAAGAAATAAATAATAAAACGAACAAGAAACGACTGTGTACTTCACTCCAGCTCCTGAATTAAAAGTCTTGCTCGCTTCTTTATTTCTGATCTGGTAACCTTATTGGGTTTTCATTAACCATAGCTTTCACTGTGGATTGAAAAACACAAATCTAAAAATTACTGAGAACATTGGTTTAGGTCCATTTTTCTATTTTCTAATAGCTGGTATTTCAATAGCTACTGGCATTGAGCACTTAAAAAGACACACACAACCATATACACACTGTGACAGGGAAGACACCCCGCACATGTTTTGTATTTTAATTTGTGTTAATAATTTTAAATAGTTTGCATTTAAGTTTGGCAGGGATGGTGCTGAAACCCCATTTATACCAAATCCAGGTGCAAAATATGGCTGGTGCTTCATTGAATACTTAGTGATCAAATCAGCCGAGCCACATACTATAAAAGAGAAGCCACATCCTTTGTCAGAGGAACAGAGAGAGAGAGCAGGTACTGCGCTGGCTATAGCTTGGGTACAGTGTTTGTTTAACCAGTGTTTTGTTCCTGTGTTTGTTTTGTTTGGTTTTGTTTATTAATAAAAGTGCACAAACACGCTGATCTGCAGTTAATGTGTCTGGGTCTAATATTTCAAGGGCACAGACAAGACACACACACACATACACTCACACACACACACAGACACATACACTCACACACACACACACACACACACACTCACTCACACACACACACACACACCTCACTCACAAAGACACACACACTCACTCACTCACACTGACAGAAACGACAGAGGTACTTTTCCAGTCGGTTAGAGGTACTTTTCCAGTCGGCCCGCCCATTCTCTTGTAACCAATCATGCAGGATGAAGGTATTTAAGTGCACAGCAAACACACGCTGACACATTCTGTATACATACACTAGTGCACCAGACTACTTGAATGTATATCCAGTCCCATCACTGAGACACAGACTGGGTGAGAATTCAAGAGATTACCAGAACGGGATCAACCATGGGGAATCAAAACACTCTCTCGAGACTTGGTAAGACACTGATACGAATGATTAATCATTGCATGCTGTCACTGCATACTGACTAGCTAAATATATTACAGTTAATGCCCTTATAAAGGGGTTACAATGGCAAAGGGATAAAGCATAGTAAAAGCATAGCAACGTGTGATAAAGCTCAGAGAGTAAAGCATAGGGAAGCATTGTGAAGCACAGAGAGGTTTGGTAAAGCATAGGGAAGCATTGTAAAGCACAGAGAGGTCTGGTAAAGCATAGGGATGCATTGTAAAGCACAGAGAGGTCTGGTAAAGCATAGGGAAGCATTGTAAAGCACAGAGAGGTCTGGTAAAGCATAGGGAAGCATTGTAAAGCACAGAGAGGTGTGGTAAAGCATAGGGAAGCATTGTAAAGCACAGAGAGGTGTGGTAAAGCATAGGGAAGCATTGTAAAGCACAGAGAGGTTTGGTAAAGCATAGGGATGCATTGTAAAGCACAGAGAGGTCTGGTAAAGCATAGGGAAGCATTGTAAAGCACAGAGAGGTCTGGTAAAGCATAGGGAAGCATTGTAAAGCACAGAGAGGTCTGGTAAAGCATAGGGAAGCATTGTAAAGCACAGAGAGGTCTGGTAAAGCATAGGGAAGCATTGTAAAGCACAGAGAGGTGTGGTAAAGCATAGGGAAGCATTGTAAAGCACAGAGAGGTCTGGTAAAGCATAGGGAAGCATTGTAAAGCACAGAGAGGTCTGGTAAAGCATAGGGAAGCATTGTAAAGCACAGAGAGGTGTGGTAAAGCATAGGGATGCATTGTAAAGCACAGAGAGGTATGGTAAAGCATAGGGAAGCATTGTAAAGCACAGAGGTGTGGTAAAGCATAGGGAAACATTGTAAAGCACAGCGAGGTCTGGTAAAGCACAGGGAAGCATTGTAAAGCACAGAGAGGTCTGGTAAAGCATAGGAAAGCATTGTGAAGCACAGAGAGGTATGGTAAAGCATAGGGAAGCATTGTAAAGCACAGAGAGGTATGGTAAAGCATAGGGAAACATTGTAAAGCACAGCGAGGTCTGGTAAAGCACAGGGAAGCATTGTAAAGCACAGAGAGGTCTGGTAAAGCATACCATGGTAAATATTATGGTTAAATGTTTATTATTATTATTATTAAATAATAATAATAATAATAATAATAATAATAATAATAATAATAATAATAATAATAATAATAATAATAATAATAATAATAAATACATTGTATAACCATAGGAAAAGCATAGGGGGGAACTGCAAAATTACTGTGCAAAAAACACCATGGCAAACTTTAATAAGGGAAAGTTTTTTTAATGAATGCAATGTTACAGGAATACCAGAGGAACAGAATTGCATCTGAATATGCATGTTAAAAATCCTTTGGTTGTTTGAGTTCAGTAACTTGAAGTCATTTTCTGTTGGATTCTGTTTAAAGTGGGCTGTGTGATGCGTAGTCTGGTATTGAGCTTGCAATGCAGCGCTGCTTCGTTAGGCTAACACTTTACCTTGTCTCTCATTACTGTGTATCTATATAGTAGTTACTTAGTAAATACATGTGTGCTTACAGATCATTGCAGTGGTATTGTGCACAGTTACAATGTGCTGAATGTGTTCATCTTTTTGCATGATATATGTAAGTACACAAGCAGCAGAAAAGGGTTAGGGTTATATCATGCAAAAAAATACACATTAAGTACAACTATGTATAATAACATTGTAACTATGTGTAAGTGCACATGTACTTACTAAGTAACTACTATGTAAATACACAGTAATTAAAGACACTTAATATAAATTGTTGCTTTCATTACAAGGTAGTCCCTTATACTACTGAATCAGTTATAATGCGGTTAGGCTTCCTATTTGCTCCCAGTTCCACCTGCATTCTCGTTTATGAGGCAGACCACAAACGGCACAGTCTACAGAGTCCTGTGGACAAGGTTAGCAAGCCCTGTGCACAGCCCTGGGTTTCAGAGCTCCCCTTGGTATGTTAATAAATGACCTGTGAAATGTGCTCTGACATGAACGAACTTCTCATCACAGCATGATAGGTTTACTGATAGGAGCTGTGGAGGGAGGAACGATTGTTCAAGCTCCTGCCTCTGATCATTGAGGGCAGTTCTGAACCCCCAGGGCTGGGGTCAGCAGCAGCAGCAGCAGCAGGGCTAGTGTGAGTTTCAAGCCATGCTCAAACCCCTGGCTCCTGATCATTTCAATATTAATAATAATAATAGACTTCACTGAGGGGAGCTCTGAACCCCAGGACTGGGTGCAGCAGCAGCAGCAGCAGCAGCAGCAGCAGGGCTAGTGTGAGTTTCTGTCCCTCTCTATGCATACCACCGCACACCATATCCCTTTGCTTTTCTTATCTTCTTTCGCTCAAATGCTGTATGTTATCATTTTGCTATCTTGATAACTCAGAGATTGTGCTTCTTAAGTCATCAACATGTTTATTACTTCCTTGTTGCTTTTTTATCGCCACTGCTAACTGATCTACTTTCACAATGGCTCCATTAAATCAATACAGACAGAAAATCGCACTACAAGCTCTGTATTATACTGAGGGGCAGCACAAAGACAGTGCAGCGTGCTAACTATACCCTTCCCAAATGATCTTCAATGGCAATGCAGACAGACAGACAGTGTGTTACCGTATCAGGACCTCTCTCTGTGCAATATCCAATTATTTATTGGTGGTTTGGCAAAGGCTGTGTCAGCTCTGGGCTTCTTTGGCGTAAACAAGAAAAAAAATCTTGCCGCATTCTTCCAGTATTCTAATGCGTCTTCCACAGTTGTTTTACTAAATCAGGCTACCACACCCCACTCAAGTCGATACGTCTTTAGACACGTTTGTCAGGAGTTGGCAGCATTATAATGAATCACATGCATAGTACACATACTTTACAAATCCATCATTTAATTACACTTTAATCGTTTGTATTTGTAGTGCAATAGGGGTTAGGGAAAGTGGTCTTAAATCAGGGTTTGAAAGTGCATGGATATAGACTTATATGCAAAGAATGATTACTTTGTCACAAAAGAATAAGGAGAACACATATTTGGGCGGAGGGGGAACATATATTCTCTGACAGCAGGATCACCCCTAAAAATAAGGGGTTGATGCAACCCCAATGGATTCCTCAGTGCTGTGAAATGATCTAACCCTAATCTCAGCCCCCTTAGTTTTCCAAACTTTATTGCTCTTTGCCCAGATCAACACAGATTTTTGGCCAGTTAAAAATGTCTAAAGATAAGCACAGGAAAATAAGGGAAAGAAAAAAACGAGAACATGGGGGCCAGTTTCACAAAACACTGCCAGCGAGATATCTGATTTCTACCTGTTTCAAAAAACAATATTTTAAGACAGAACAATAACGTTTAGTAGAAATCCACTCAGCAATTCTATATGATTAAAGGATAAAGACTGCTACATGGAAGTGCTTTGTGAAACCAGCCCCTAGTGTTTACTTGAGTCATATAGTAAAGGTCTGGTCAAACCCGGGATCTTGTACTTTGGTTCTATTATAAAGTTGCTAAAAAAACTTTACAACAAGGGATCAAAGTGTTTATTATAAAACTAATCTCAACAAGCACATAACATTCGAACAGCGAAACTAAAACGGGCGAAAGCCACCTGTCACAAAATATTATACAACAAATAAAAGATGATTACCCTGATCCAATTACCGGAATACAGTTTGTGTATTTTTATGGCGTGCCTGATAGAGCTGACTAAAAACGAACCCAAACGCCTGTCAGACCCTAGTTTATGGAGCTGTTTGTTTTATTTTTATGATTATTATTCCCTGTTTGGTAAAACTGTATAACACACAATGCATTCCTTCTAAGAAAGTACTGTAGCAAATGACAGTAGTACTATAGTAGAGCTGTATCAAAGCTAGTTATAGGATGGCATTTCATAGTGTTTTGTAATAGCACTGTAAGACAGCATGGCTGAACTATAAGCTACATTTTCTGTTGGATTCTGTTTAAAGTGGGCTGTGTGATGCGTAGTCTGGTATTGAGTTTGCAATGCTGCGCTGCTTCGTTAGGCTAACACTTTACCTTGTCTCTCATTACTATGTATCTATATAGTAGTTACTTAGTAAATACATGTGTGCTTACACATCATTGCAGTGGTATTATGCACAGTTACAATGTGCTGAATGTGTTCATCTTTTTGCATGATATATGTAAGTACACAAGCAGCAGAAAAGGGTTAGGGTTATATCATGCAAAAAAATACACATTAAGTACAACTATGTATAATAACATTGTAACTATGTGTAAGTGCTCATATATTTACTAAGTAACTACTATGTAAATACACAGTAATTAGAGACACTTAATATAAAGTGTTGCTTTCATTACAAGGTAGTCCCTTATACTACTGAATCAGTTATAATGCGGTTAGGCTTCTTATATAGTTGAGCATGGCTCAACTATAAGCTACAATGATACAGCAACATGAAAAAAATGATACATACACAGTACTATAGTATTCTCAGATTACTGTAGTACAGTACCATAGTGTTTTTATACTATTGTAATACTACAGTACTTTTTTGGAAGGGACAGCTTAAATATTTCATTTTTGACCTCCTACTGCTGCAGGTAATGACAAGAGGGTGGATTGTTTGGGATGTCACGTAGCACCTGCAGCTAACACTTCCTTTGTGGAATGTAAACAGGGTAACTGTTGTGTACACAAGCGTGTTTCCATGGGAAAGTGAGCTTGTCTCCCTGCGGAGAAAACTATTCTGTGAGCAAACTGTGTTGTGTATAGTGCGCAGGTACAGCGACAGAGACTAAGGACTTGTATCTGACTGATAAAACTGCTAAAACTGATAATACAGAATGGAATTGCCATTGTAGTGCCCCTGTCTGTCTGCATTACCATTGTAGTGCAACTGTCTGTCTGCACTGCCATTGCAGTGTCCCTGTCTGCCTGCATTACCGTTGCAGTGCCACTGTCTGTCTGCATTACCGTCTGCATTGCAATTGAAAGTCATTAGCTGTAAGGGTTAAGGCTTCTCTCTCAGTCTGTTTGTTATCCGAGCTGCATCATGACGCAGGATAGGGGTGTAATAGTTTCAGGACCCAATGCACAGTTGCTTTTCTGAACTCTCCCTGTGTTGATTACTCATCATGTTGCCGAGGCAACAGTTTCCTCTTGCTGAGGAAAGACTGGGAGGGAGGGAAGCAGTGTGACTGTAGTGGTTAGAGCTGAGGAGGGACTGGGAGGGAGGGAAGCAGTGTGGCTGTAATGGTTAGAGCTGAGGGACTGGGAGGGAGGGAGGCAGTGTGGCTCCAGTGGTGAGAGCTGAGGAGGGACTGGGAGAGAGGGAAGCAGTGTGGCTCTAGTGGTTAGAGCTGAGGGACTGGGAGGGAGGGAAGCAGTGTGGCTGTAGTGGTGAGAGCTGAGGGACTGGGAGGGAGGGAGGCAGTGTGGCTCTAGTGGTTAGAGCTGAGGAGGGACTGGGAGGGAGGGAAGCAGTGTGGCTGTAGTGGTGAGAGCTGAGGGACTGGGAGGGAGGGAGGCAGTGTGGCTCTAGTGGTTAGAGCTGAGGAGGGAATGGGAGGGAGGGAAGCAGTGTGACTCTCGTAGCTAGAGCTGAGGAGGGACTGGGAGGGAGGGAAGCAGTGTGGCTCTAGTGGTGAGAGCTGAGGAGGGACTGGGAGAGAGGGAAGCAGTGTGGCTCTAGTGGTTAGAGCTGAAGGACAGGGAGGGAAGTTGGAGATGAATGACATTACATTTGTGCAATAAATATTTAAATCTTTTTATTAACAAACAGCAAACCAAAACCCTTTAATTTTCACTTAAGCCAGATTCAATATTGACCTGCTATTTATCTCTGGGTGCAGTTTCATTTTCAGTCACTAGCTTTTTTATTGACTTGTTTTCAAAAATAATGCCATGTTTACATTTTTTTAAATCTATATATAAAAAATAAAAAAAACATATCAAATTTCCTTAAGAAAAAAAAAAAAGTATAATGTCCTCAATGATTTTTTAAAAATTTTATTGCAGATCACTGTAAAGGGACCTGCCATGACCTACACCTCCAAACACCCTCCTCCCACGCCTGCCACAGACACTGCCTGGGACCCCTGAGCTTCCACTCACAAACCCGCGGCTCCCAGATCACAATGCACCCCGGCCTCCACCGGGTGGAGCGGAGAGACACCTTCAGAGACGGCCTCGTGTTCACCAGCCGGCCGGTGGCGCTGATGGAGCACGTGATCCTGCGAGTGGAGGAGAGCGAGGGGCACTGGCATGGAGCTCTGCGGCTGGGCTTCACCACTCACTGCCCCTCCTGCATGAACCCCGACTCTCTGCCCCCCTTCGCCTGCCCTGATCTGAAGGGCCAGCCTGGGTTCTGGGCTGGGGTGATCCCAGAGGAGTGCGCCAGGCAGGGGGACAGGATCGAGTATTGGGTGAACGAGAAAGGGGAGCTGCTGTACAGAGTGAACAGTGGAGAGACGTACCTGCTGCTCAGAGGGGTCAATGTGAACAGTACACTGTGGGGGCTGATGGATGTGTACGGACAGACACGCGCGCTGCAGATACTAGGTGAGGAAGGAAAGAGACCGCTCGTGCTTTTACAGTTATTGTACAATAAAGAAATACACAGGCCACAAGTTTAAAGGATGCTTAGGTGTTTTAAGATGGACCTAGCTCACCCGGGATGGCACGCACTCTTTGTTTAATTATTTATTTTCTGTGGTTTTGCAGGCTCGGCGAAGAGGAGTGCGTTCGGCACCCAAACCTCCTGCCCTCGAAACACGCCCTTCGACTGGCGAGACACCCCAGTGACCCCTGAACCCCGAGCAGGTCAGCTGAAAAAAAAACAAACAAGAAATAAAGCATTGCTTTTTGCAGTTTTGCAGAGCGGGGTTCAGAGATGGTAACACAAAGCCCAGTCTATTAACATCACTGCAGAGTGTGGAAATAGAGAGCAGTTCTGTGCTATTTGCACCCTGGCTGTGTCAATAACAGGATCACTGTTCTGTATACACAGCAGGGGTGTGAATAGCTTCCAAATGCACTGCTGTTTTTATTATTGGCCATAAACATTACAACCTTGAAGTTTGCCTTGTGCTATAAAATATACAGATTAAATGGACACTTGTTAATTTAATGATATATAAGAACAATAAACAGGTGGACTTTAACAGGTATTGTGCCATCTGAATCTTTTGGGGTAATATTAGGTTTCAATATTGGACAACTGATTTCTTTTAAAGTTAGTTCCTTACTTTTCCTTGTTTTTACGCTGCTTTACACCGCACTATAATTCAATATTGATTCTAATAGTGGTACTGTTTCTGTTTGTCCTGCAGGGGGCGCTGAAGTCTGCGTGGTTTGCCTCTCTAGTCCCGTGAGCACCGTTCTCGCGTGTGGTCATGCCTGCATGTGTGTCCCGTGTGCGGACAATGTGTGGGACCGGATCGGAACATGTCCTTTGTGTCGGAAACTTATCGCTGAGATCACGATAACCAGCTCCAAATCTGAGAGATCGCAACTGGAACTGGAAGTGAGTGAGAAACAAGCATTAAGAAGCACTGAGAACGTGGACAGAATGAACAGGAGACGAACAGAAGATGAACAGGAGACGACCTGGTAGTAGTCATCCACATCGGTACAAACAATATTGGAAGAGACAGGCCAAGATCCCTGCAAAACAAATTCAGAGAGCTAGGAAGGAAATTAAAAGACAAGACCAAAACTGTGGTATTTTCTGGGATACTGCCGGCACCTTGCAAAGGACCATATGGACAGCTGGAAATACAAAATCAAAATGCATGGCTGAAATCGTGGTGCACACAGGAAGGCTTCACCTTTCTTGAACACTGGAAACATTGAAAGAGTGCAAAGAAGAGCAACCAGAATTATCCCGGGTTTAAAAGGTAATGTCGTATGCAGACAGGCTAAAAGAATTGAATCTATTCACTACGCGGTGATCTGATTCAAACATCCAGAATCCTAAAAGGTATAGACAATGTCGACCCAGGGGACTTTTTTGACCTGAAAAAAGAAAGAAGGACCAGGGGTCACAAATGGAAATTAGATAAAGGGGCATTCAGAACAGAAAATAGGAGGCACTTTTTTACACAGAGAATTGTGAGGGTCTGGAACCAACTCCCCAGTAATGTTGTTGAAACTGACACCCTGGGATCCTTCAAAAAGCTGCTTGATGAGATTCTGGGATCAATAAGCTACTAACAACCAAACAAGCAAGATGGGCCGAATGGCCTCCTCTCGTTTGTAAACTTTCTTATGTTCTTATGTTCATACTGGATAAACCGCTGCTATATCCCTAATTCATCATTTGAATGGCAATGCAGGCAGGCAGAGAGACAGGCTCACAGATAGTGGTTCTGTACTGGCTAAGGTACAATGGTAGCATAAAGGCATCTACAATGGTACCAGAAGCCCATTCTTCCACATTCTGTCCAGGACTTTTGAATTTGAAGATATTACTAAAAAAAATGAAGGACATTCTAAGAAGTTATTTCAAAGCTGTGTCCCACAGTCGTGTACTCAAACATGATTCCTCTGTGATTCATGCTCATCCAACCCGTACCACACACTGCACTTGAAACCTGTTGACTCTCCAGTTTGTTTACATCGTGACAATTGCAGATTGTCATGAGTCCTCTGACAGGTCCTGCGAACTGGTAAGATGGGACAAGCTGTGAGTCTATACACGCTGACACTCATGAACCATGATGGGATTAATGCAAGAGCATGGAATACCTGTAACCAAAGTGAATGCATTGATACGCACCGTGCACGACTCCTGCAGTGAATTTCCACTGCTATTGCACACATACTCTGAACTGTGTAAATATTGTATGTGCAATTAGTATTGTACTGTGTTGCTCAAGTATGTATTTTTCATAATGTAAAACATAATAGCAGACTCTGATAGTGAAGTGACTCGGATACCTGTCCACTGTTGTAATCAGATAATGCCACATTAAGAGCAGGAGACATATTTTCAAAGCGTTTCCTCAGTTCTTTAATGAACTCCTGTGGGGTTTTTTTAAAGAGGTGTCATGCCTGGTAATTTAACAAAAACAGAACCCAGTCAAATAATCCAAGTTCTCTTTGGTATTCAAAAGGTGTTGGTTTCTCATTTTGAAACATTTGATTTTTCATAAAGTTAATTAAAGACTGGAGTGTAAGCGCTTTTTAAAATGTGTCCTGTAGTATTTAGTTATTATGATTATTGAACTATATGGAGTATAAAGCATAGAGTGCTTTGAGATACAAGCTGATTCGCACCCCATTGAACGTCACAGTGGCCAGATATCAGCGTGTATGAAATTCTAGATATCACCAGCTTATTGAGACTTTACTGTACTCCATTGAGTCATGTCTGACTGTAAAAAATGACATTGTAAATTATGAATATTTTGTTACTTGTTATCATGTATTGTATAAGGTTGTGTGAAGGACAATTACATTGTGAATAAACACTGTTCATTTTTCTAAAAACACATCTTTTTCTGTAAGCACTAAACTGATATCGTGTATAAGCTAGAAGAGGCTGTGCATGAACCAGCTACCTCACTATCAACCCCAAACAAGTGCACTGAAGAATGGGAACCATTTACTGAGTTAGTTAATGGATCTCAGATCCTGTTACAGTACCTCCTATCACCTGCAGGGGCAGTGTTGTCCATAAAGAAGTTCTTCACTCTACACCTATTGCAATAGCAGAGGAGAGCATTGGAAGTGCATTGCATAGGATAACCTCCTCCCTCCCAGACCATTCCAATGCAGGACTTTGTTCCAATCAGCTCCTTAATTATTTAATGAAGATCAAAGTTTTACAATGCAGCTGAAAAAGACAGGAATTAATGTTTGCTTACGGCGCAGTCAAACCTATACTTTATAATGGTTATGGCGCGGCCATCACTTAGATTTATCCATGCAAGGGTTGTCTATCCCTGGAGTGTCAATTTCTTAATATATTTTACTTGAAAACTTACATTTAACCCTTTCGTGCTTGAAATCTTAAAAATAGCTTTTAATCCATTTATTTATTTCTTAGCAGACGCCCTTACCCAGGGCAACTTACAGTTGTATACAAAAAATACATATCAAGAATTACAGTACAATTAAGAGCAAGATACAAAATACAATGACTTCAGTCCTAATAAGAGCAAATACAAAACACAGTATGATTTGATATCGGGGCAGCTCAAGAGCAGATAACAGTGTTGATAGTTACATCAGGGTTAGATACGAGTGCAAGTGAAATACAAGATACTACAGATTGGGTTAAGTGCAGGATTAAATACAGTAAAATAGGGAGCAGATAAATGCAAGTTAAAGTGCATTAAAGGCAGAGTGCTATATTATCCAGAAGGGAAGAGTTGAGTTTTACAGGTGCTGTCTGAAGAGGTGAGTCTTGAGGAGGCGCCGGAAGGTGGTCAGGGATTGGGCAGTCCTGACATCTGTAGGAAGGTCGTTCCTCCACTGCGGGGCGAGGGTGAATCCATCCCCATATGAGGTCACCGTGCATGCAAGGATTAAAGAATTCGACACCAAGCATTGCTATTGCCACGCACATGGTGAATCACAGACAGTGCAGGACTTGTTTGAATTGAGGTCTGCCTTTGCCCAGGCATGCTGCTCTATAACCCTACCTGACACACAGCTGTGTGTGGCTTTGGCCTGTCTGGATACTTTTCATGACTCTGCTGCACTGTGAGTATGTTCCCCATCACTGTCTTTCACACAGGAAGATGAAGAAATCCATGTGTTGATCAGCCCTGTCTATTTGTAATCTTGACGCGAAACAGGCATGTTCTGTAATTGTTTTGCCCCATGGCGCTTTGCTGTCTGTGAATCACCCTGTATAAAAGGGAGTGGAAATTCAAAATGTCAAGATTTGAAACTTACAGTATTGCATTCCTTTCATTCCCTACCAAACGTGTGCCTAGAGTCTCTGCACATCACAAGTGGAACTTCCAGTTTTTTGGGGGTTTTCTAAAAATAAATTTGGGTGCTGGAATGTTGCCTCATTCATTTATACACAGACCGGTTTGTTGGTATTTCTGTTTTCTTTTTCTGTGGGAAACACTGCCATCTGCTGGTGTGAAACTGTAATCAGATCAAACTTGTGAGTCCAGACTCAGATGCAGACTGTTGATTCTCAGAAAAGATCTGGTTTTATTTTGGACAACCAAAAAAAAAAAAATTCTCATTTTTGTTCCTGTCTACGAATTGCAAATGTCACACTTTTAAATTCTCCTTCATATGTACACATAATAATAGCGACAGAAAAACTGAGAATACAGGGGCCAGTTTTACAAAACACTGCTAAAACACTAATCGTTTCTTCTAACTTGTATCAAAAACACAAGCTAAGTTAGAAGAAACCATTGAGCAACCTTGACCCCCACGACGTTTACAGTTGTGTCTATTTGCTTTGAGCTGGCCAAGGTTGCCCCAATGGTTTCTTGAAACCTGGCTTGTGTTTTTGAGATCTCCACTTTAAATGGTTGGGCTCTTTTGATGACTTGGAGTTTTTTCACATTTCCAATGTGTTTTCTCAATTAATCGTGTAACACTGACAGTACAACACAACACGCTTGCAAACTGAAGGTTATAGTTTTAAATCCCACGCATGCTAGACTTCCTTTTAATATTTGTATTATACAAATATATATATATATATATATATATATATATATATATATATATATATATATATATATATATATATATATATATTGCAGGCAAATGCTCTATTTTAAAACAGAAATAAATAATTTAATATAAATTATATAGACGTCATAATAGTATATTTCCATGTTGACAAAACAAGTTAATTGTCATTAAACTTGGATGTCCTGTAATATGCAGGCCCGTATTAAGGTATTTGGGGGCCCAGGGATACTAACATTTCAGGGGCCCCCTTGGAATCCCCCCCATAATACTGTACAATCAGCTGATGTTTATTTATTTATTATTATTTATTTCTTAGCAGACGCCCTTATCCAGGGCGACTTACAATTGTTAGAAGATATCACATTATTTTTACATACAGTTATCCATTTATACAGCTGGGTTTTTACTGGCGTAATCTAGGTAAAGTACCTTGCTCAAGGGTACAGCAGCAGTGTCCCCCACCTGGGATTGAACCCACGACCCTCCGGTCAAGAGTCCAGAGCCCTAACCACTACTCCATGCTCTGCACTCATGCACAATCTCATATAATACCAACACAATCAGGTCATTCGAATAGGCGGTGGACAGTGTTGCCACTCTCATCACAGTAGCTATGGCATGCACAATAGTATGGTAGTCGGCACTGGCACTAGCTCTCATTACCGGCCGCATCGTTTCAAATTAAATCAACGCTAGCTGTAGTCGGCGGGACCATGTTATCAGGCAGCGCACCATGATATGACATTAGACAAAAACACAGTGTAATCAGCGCTAGTCTCAAGCCTCCTTAACATTGCAGAGTATAAAGACACAGTTGACTTACCATTGCTAGATCTTATGCTTCTTCTTGCCTTCAAACTTGAGAACTCCTTAATAATGTCTGGTGTTAAGTCCATTTGGCGAAGCAGGTCATGTTCAATCGACATGAGACTTAAATGATTCAGTAATTCATTAAATTCTCTCTGAGGCGGAAAAATTACTGTCTTTATTCTGGCAAATAAGGGGGCCCTTGCTCACCCAGTGCGATCTCACCTCCTCGGTTATCGGACCCCAGCATGCCGTAGCGGAGCTAGCAACAGCATGATCTGTTTCGTCAGTTTCTCCCGCATTAAGTTGGCAGTTCAATGGCTGTAGTGGCTGTGCGCTCAGCGCTAACCGACTCGCCGCTCTCTGCTTGCTCCTCTAACTCATGTGGCTCTTCCTCACTTTCATTCTTCTGACACTGACACTAAGAATGTAGTTAGTTTTGGGGTACTGTTTACAGTATAAACTCCTCGGCTTTAGCTAGTTTGAGTTTATTGACTTTTCTTTTTTTCGCACCGCCCTCGTATTTCCGTGACATGTTTGCCGCTAGCTACTCAGCTTAGCTTATTTTAGCTGAACGCCAGTGGGTATAGCTAGCATAAGATTTTTTTTTTGTGTGTGTCAAATAACTATGGCATGCCAAAAGGACACAAAATGTTTTTAAAAAACTGGCAAATTGTTTCGTTTCCATGTTTTTGTTTTAACCAACCGTCATCAGTTTGGCTTCAGGAACGGCGGGGCCCCCCTAGCAGGCGGGGCCCTGGGCTTCAGCCCATGTAGCCCATTGGCTTAACACGGCCCTGGTAATATGCATATGCGTGGATAAAAGGAGAAGGACATTTTAACCTTACTTTGGCAACTTATTTCTCTTACTGTATCACAGGTATTGATTTTTTTCTACATTTAATCTAAGCGTGTCGGAAACTACCAATGAAAAGTGAAATGGTGCTTTTGGCTGATTTAATTCTGCTGCGCCAGTACCCTGAAAACACGTGAAAACTATCCGCGCTGTTGGGAGAGTCTCCGGCGGTTCTCGCTGATGAAACTTGGCGCCCTCTCAATTTCGTCATGAGAACACTAATCTCAGCAAGTGCATAACATTGTAAGAGCGAAACCAAAACAGGGAAAGCGTTCCCATAAATCACGTGTTACAAAAGAATATAAAAATAAATAAAAGATATGATTACCCTTATCCAATTTACCGGAATACAGTTTGTGTATTTTTATGGCGTGCTGATAAAGCCGACTAAAAACGAACCCAAACACCTGTCAGACCCTAGTTTATGGAGCTGTTTGTTTTTTTGGCTGTTTATTTTTATGATTATTATTCCCTGTTGGTAAAAATGTATAACACACAATGCATTCCTTCTAAGAAAGTACTGTAGCAAATTCCAATAGTACAGTAGTACTGCTTCATAGTAGTGCTATATCAAAGCTAGTTATAGGATGGCATTTCATAGCATTTTGTAATAGCACTGTAAGACAGCATAGCTCTGATATGAGCTACAAGGATACAGGAAAATTCAACAAATTACCCAGTAGTGCCACTGTCTGTCTGCATTGCCATTGCAGTGCCCCTGTCTGCCTGCATTGCCATTGCAGTGCCACTGTCTGTCTGCATTGCCATTGCAGTGCCACTGTCTGTCTGCATTGCTATTGCAGTGCCACTGTCTGTCTGCATGGCCATTGCAGTGCCCCTGTCTGTCTGCATTGCTATTGCAGTGCCACTGTCTGTCTGCATGGCCATTTTAGTCCACTGTCTGTCTGCATTGCCATTGTAGTGCCACTGTCTGTCTGCATGGCCATTGTAGTGCCACTGTCTGTCTGCATTGCTATTGCAGTGCCCCTGTCTGTCTGCATTGCCATTGCAGTGCCCCTGTCTGTCTGCATTGCCATTGCAGTGCCACTGTCTGTCTGCATTGCTATTGCAGTGCCACTGTCTGTCTGCATTGATCGCATCTCTGCAAAACACGTGAAAACTATCCGCGCTGTATAGAGTCTCCGGCGGTTCTCGCTGATAACTTGGCGCCCTCTCAATTTCGTCATGAGAACACTAATCTCAGCAAGTGCATAACATTGTAAGAGCGAAACCAAAACAGGGAAAGCGTTCCCATAAATCACGTGTTACAAAAGAATATAAAAATAAATAAAAGATATGATTACCCTTATCCAATTTACCGGAATACAGTTTGTGTATTTTTATGGCTTGCTGATAAAGCCGACTAAAAACGAACCCAAACACCTGTCAGACCCTAGTTTATGGAGCTGTTTGTTTTATTGGCTGTTTATTTTTATGATTATTATTCCCTGTTGGTAAAAATGTATAACACACAATGCATTCCTTCTAAGAAAGTACTGTAGCAAATTCCAATAGTACAGTAGTACTGCTTCATAGTAGTGCTATATCAAAGCTAGTTATAGGATGGCATTTCATAGCATTTTGTAATAGCAAGACAGCATAGCTCTGATATGAGCTACAAGGATACAGGAAAATTCAACAAATTACCCAGTAGTGCCACTGTCTGTCTGCATTGCCATTGCAGTGCCCCTGTCTGCCTGCATTGCCATTGCAGTGCCACTGTCTGTCTGCATTGCTATTGCAGTGCCACTGTCTGTCTGCATGGCCATTGTAGTGCCACTGTCTGTCTGCATTGCCATTGTAGTGCCACTGTCTGTCTGCATGGCCATTGTAGTGCCACTGTCTGTCTGCATTGCTATTGCAGTGCCACTGTCTGTCTGCATGGCCATTGCAGTGCCCCTGTCTGTCTGCATTGCTATTGCAGTGCCACTGTCTGTCTGCATGGCCATTGTAGTGCCACTGTCTGTCTGCATTGCCATTGTAGTGCCACTGTCTGTCTGCATGGCCATTGTAGTGCCACTGTCTGTCTGCATTGCTATTGCAGTGCCCCTGTCTGTCTGCATTGCCATTGCAGTGCACCTGTCTGTCTGCATTGCCATTGCAGTGCCACTGTCTGTCTGCATTGCCATTGCAGTGCCACTGTCTGTCTGTATTGATCGCATCTCTGCATTGATCGCTTTTTGCAGTTTTGCAGAGCAGGGTTCACAGATGGTAACACAAAGCCCAGTCTATTAACATCACTGCAGAGTGTGGAAATAGAGAGCAGTTCTGTGCTATTTGCACCCTGGCTGTGTCAATAACAGGATCACTGTTCTGTATACACAGCAGGGGTGTGAATATCTTCCAAATGCACTGCTGTTTTTATTATTGGCCATAAACATTACAACCTTGAAGCTTGCCTTCTGCTATAAAATATACAGATTAAAGGGACACTTGTTAATTTAATGATATATAAGAACAATAAACAGGTGGACTTTAACAGGTATTGTGCCATCTGAATCTTTTGGGGTTATATTTAGGTTTCAATATTGGACAACTGATTTCTTTTAAAGTTAGTTCCTTACTTTTCCTTGTTTTTACGCTGCTGTACACCGCACTATAATTCTATATTGATTCTAATAGCGGTACTGTTTCTGTTTGTCCTGCAGGGGGCGCTGAAGACTGCGTGGTTTACACAGGGCCGCTCCTGCTACAACCTGCAGCAACATGTCCTTCTAATGTCGCTCAAGGAAGCAAAGCAAAAGGCTAAAAACACAAGGGCACCCCAATGGTAAGATATGAAGCAACATTAAAAGAAACTACAAAAAAAAAATTGCAATTATGTCACTAGGTTTTGCTTTTAAGATAAAGATGTCAAGTCCTCCACAGCTATAAAACATGCATTAGTGGTCTATTTAGAAAGAGAAAAAAATTAACTAAACCGTAAATTCAGTAACACACATCAACTGAACGTCTTTCTCAGCGTCTTCAACGATTTAATTGTAATTAAAAAAAGACATTTAATAGAAACGTTTGTCATTGAGTTTAATTGGTTTCTTTTTCAAATAATTTCACTCCAGCAGTTTTTTTTACTTTAGCATTTGACTATTAAGGAGTCATTTAGCAGACGCTTTTATACAAAGCGATTTACAGAGACTAGGGGGGGTGAAATATGCATCAACAACTGCTGCTGCTGCTGCTGCTGCTGCTGCAGAGTCACTTACAACAGGACCTCAGTTGTACGTCTCATCCAACGGACAGATCACAAGGAGGTTAAGTGACTTGCTCAGGGTCACACGCAGTGAGTCAGTGTCTGCGATTGAACTGTGAATGTCCTGGTAACAAGCATCTTTTCTTTAACCACTGGACTACCAAGCCTCCTCTATCAAAAACACTTTTTCATACTGAATTCCAATAAAGTCGCTTCAATTAGACCACAGCAGGCCTTGCAGATTGTCATGAGTCCTCTGGCAGGTCCTTCGAACTGGTAAGATGGGACAAGCTGTGAGTCTATACACGCTGACACTCATGAACCATGATGTGATTAATGCAAGAGCATGGAATACCTGTAACCAAAGTGAATGCATTGATACGCACCGTGCACGACTCCTGCAGTGAATTTCCACTGCTATTGCACACATACTCTGAACTGTGTAAATATTGTATGTGCAATTAGTTTTGTATTGTGTTGCTCAAGTATGTATTTTTTTATAATGTGTAACATAATAGCAGACTCTGATAGTGAAGTGACTCGGATACCTGTCCACTGTTGTAATCAGATAATGCCACATTAAGAGCAGGAGACATATTTTCAAAGGGTTTCCTCAGTTCTTTAAAGAACTCCTGTGTTTTTTTTTAAAGAGGTGTCATGCCTGGTTATTTAACAAAAACAGAACCCAGTCAAATAATCCAAGTTCTCTTCGGTATTCAAAAGGTGTTGGTTTCTCATTTTGAAACTTTTGATTTTTTTTTTCTCCTTAGTTAATTAAAGACTGGAGTGTAAGTGCTTTTTAAAATGTGGCCCGTAGTATTTAATTATTATCATTATTGAACAAAATAGAGTATAAAGCATAGAGTGCTTTGAGATACACCCTGGTTTACACCCCTGTCTATTTGTAATCCTGAAAAGAAACAGGTATGTTCTGTAGTTGTTTTGCCCCACGCTGCTTTGCTGTTTGTCAGTCACCCTGTATAAAGGTGAGTGGAAATTCAGAATGTCAAGATTTGAAACCCGTTTTTACACTGAGAATACAAATAGCGCATATATTCAGGTAATGAGAGGATATTGCCATTCATGTCTCAGTATAATTTTTATACACCACATTCAATATATCTTACATTTTGTATCCCATGTGATGAAAAGACTTAGTATTTAAAATAAAGAAATAGCATAGAGTCCATCGGTGCTGTAGTAGATACCATGGAATACCATAGTGTACCATAGCAAGTATCATAGTATACTATAGCAAGTACCATAGTATACCATAGTATACCATGGCAAGCACCATAGCAAGTACCATAGTAGACCATAGCAAATACCATAGTATACCATAGCAAGTATCATAGTATACCATAGCAAGTACCATAGTATACCATAGCAAGCACCATAGCAAGTACCATAGTATACCATAGCAAGTACCATAGTATACCATAGCAAGTACCATAGCAAGTACCATAGTAGACCATAGCAAATACCATAGTATACCATAGCAAGTATCATAGTATACCATAGCAAGTACCATAGTATACCATAGCAAGCACCATAGCAAGTACCATAGTATACCATAGCAAGTACCATAGTATACCATAGCAAGTACCATAGTATACCATAGCAAGCACCATAGCAAGTACCATAGTATACCATAGCAAGTACCATAGTATACCATAGCAAGTACCATAGTATACCATAGCAAGCACCATAGTATACCATAGGAAGTACCATAGTATACCATAGCAAGTACCATAGTATACCATAGCAAGCACCATAGCATGTACCATAGTATACCATAACAAGCACCATAGTATACCATAGCAAGCACCATAGCAAGTACCATAGTATACCATAGCAAGTACCATAGTATACCATAGCAAGTACCATAGTATACCATAGCAAGCACCATAGCAAGTACCATAGTATACCATAGCAAGCACCATAGCAAGTACCATAGTATACCATAGCAAGTACCATAGTATACCATAGCAAGTACCATAGTATACCATAGCAAGTACCATAGCAAGTATCATAGTATACCATAGCAAGTACCATAGTATACCATAGCAAGTACCATAGTATACCATAGTATACCATGGCAAGCACCATAGCAAGTACCATAGTAGACCATAGCAAATACCATAGTATACCATAGCAAGTATCATAGTATACCATAGCAAGTACCATAGTATACCATAGCAAGCACCATAGCAAGTACCATAGTATACCATAGCAAGTACCATAGTATACCATAGCAAGCACCATAGCAAGTACCATAGTATACCATAGCAAGTACCATAGTATACCATAGCAAGTACCATAGTATACCATAGCAAGTAACATAGTATACCATAGTAAACTTATATATGGGTATTGCATTATTATTATTATTATTATTATTATTATTATTATTATTATTATTATTATTATTATTATTATTATTTCTTTCTTTCTTTCTTTCTTTCTTAGCAGACACCCTTATCCAGGGCAACTTACAATTGTTACAAAATATCACAGTACAAAGTATCGCATTATAAAATATCACATTACAAGTTATCACATTATGAAATATCGCATTACAGAATATCATAATACAGATAAGAGCAGTTATGAAAGTACAATTAGGTCAAATTCAAGTAAGAACAAAATAAACAATACCGTAAATTATAAGTAAGAGCAGTTAAAACTTATAGTAAATATTTGCTTATTATTATTTATTATTATTTATTTCTTAGCAGACACCCTTATCCAGGGTGACTTACAATTGTTACAGTTGCTTATATGAGTCCAGTAAGAACACGTAGTAAGTATGATAAGTGGATGAGAATGATTTCAGATAAGAGCAATAGCAAAAAACATGAGAACGGTTACCTATAAGAGTAAAATCAAATACAAGATACAGTAAGCAGTTATAGTTAGGAGCAGTAGTTGAATGCAGCAAGGTATGGACTAGGTCAGTACAACCTAATGAAGTACTGGTACAATTGGGTGCCATGTAGTCCAGTATAGTCAAGAGTTGTGAGGTTTACAGATGCTTTCTGAACAGGTGTGTCTTGAGGAGGCGCCGGAAGGTGGGCAGGGACTGGGCAGTCCTGATATCCGTGGGTAGGTCGTTCCACCACTGAGGGGTGAGGGTGGAGAAGGAGCGGGCTCTGGAGGCGGGGGAGCGGAGGGGGGGGGGTACAGCTAGTCTGCTGGAGGTGGAGGAGCGGGAGGGGGTGAGAGGGGGTGCAGGGAGAAATGATAGTCTGGAGATAGGAGGGAGCAGAAAGGTCAAGACAGCAATAGGCGAGTACTAGAGTTTTGAATTGGATGCGAGCAGCGATAGGGAGCCAGTGCAGATAGCCTAGCAGCAGTGTAGCGTGGGAAAAACGAGGAAGGGAAAAGACAAGACGAGCAGCAGAGTTTTGGATGAGCCGGAGCAGACAGATAGCAGAGGCAGGGAGGCTGGGCAGGAGGGAGTTGCAGTAGTCAAAGCGGGACAGTACCAGGCGGGAGGTAGAGAAAACTTTACAAGGAAGACTGAATGATAGAGTGGAAGTAGGAGTGTTTTGGTGAGTGCAGTAGAGAAGGAAGCGAAGAGTGAGCGACAGAGATCCAAGCAGGAAGACTGGTTTCCTTCCATTTTTTTTCAGCAGAGCACAGTTCGGTATGAGCCTAGCGGAGCACAGAGGAGAGCCAGGGCTGGGGGCGGGGAGAGGCGGGCAGGTCGAGGGGTGAGAGGGCAAAGGGAGTCGAGGAAGGAGGTGAGGGACGAGAAAAGGGTGGAGGTAGCCGAGTCTACAGAGTTGGGAAAAGGAGTCGATAGAGGGGACATGCGAGAGAGCAGCAGAGGAGAAGACAGAGGTGGAGAGGGAATGGAGGTTTCGATGAAAGGTGACAGAGGGGGTTGGCGGAGCAGGAAGGGATGGGAGCGACAGAGAGGAGATAAAGTAGTGATCAGAGATGACTGATTTCAACAGCGTGAAACTCAAAGGTGCTAACAGAGAGAGAGAGAGAGGAGGGAGGAAAAGAGCAAGAAGGGAGACTGCAGAAATCCTGTTCCCCCACCCTGTCCAGAAGGGCAAGGAGAGCGGGAGAGGACAGAGGACACAGAGGAAAGGGCGGCGGGAGTGGTAGTGTTATCAGGGGAGATCCCGAAGTCGGCTTTGTCGGAAGTCGAACGATAATTCCAGAGGGCGCCAGAGAGCACACGGGCGGGGGGGGGTTGAGCAGAGGAAAGAGGGAGGGGCAGGGAGATGAGGTTAGAGGAGTTAGATTTGCGTTGGCAGGGAGGAGACAGGAACGAGAGGAGAGGATTACATGGATATGAAGATAGTCATGGTAGGGAGCAATAGAGGAAAGGAAACAGGAATGGGTAGAGAAAAGAAAAAAGAAAGAAATGTATGCAAACCTGGTGTGGAGTTGGAGCCATCAGTTCTATGCTTGAACATTTTTGTAGCCAGTCCACGTTGGCCTGTCCCTGTGTGGACTACCACAGTGTGGACTACCACAGTGTTGACTACTGGCCCTTTGGTGATAAGGACCTTTGGTGAGCTAGCGCTGAGTGCTGGCGCACTAGATTAGCGTCATTGCTTATATAATGAGTGTCAGTGCTTATATAATGAGTGTCAGTGCTTATATAATGCCCTACAGGTTGAGAGCTGGGTGCTGTAGACAATTGGTTGCAAATGATTCTAAATCCAGTCAGCTGTGCCCTGCGCAAGTTGCTAGATTGTTACACCAACGCAACACACTCACGTTACAACCTCAAGTGGCAATCATTCACTTTACAAATTAAATATTATTATTTATTTACAGAGCGATCGCTCCGTCGACTGCTAGCCTTCCTGCAGGGTTCCATTCCTTTCTTTCGCTTTCCCTACCAAATGTGTGCCTACAATCTCCACACATCACAAGTGGAATTTCCAAGGGGGCGGGGGTTGGGTGCTGGAAAGTTGCCACATTCATTTGTACACAGACCGGTTTGTTGATATTTCTTTATTCTCTATCTGTGGGAAACACTGCCATCTGCTGACAAGAAACTGTAAACCGATCACACATGTGAGTCCAGACTCAGACGCAGAATTTTGATGCTCAGAACAGATCTGTTTTTATTTTGGATTAAAAAAAAAATTTAAAAAAACATGTAACACACATCATTTTTGTTCCTGTCTGCAAACTGCAAATATCATACTTTTAAATTCTGCTTCATATGTAAGCGTAATAATACCGCAAATTGAGATGCTAATTCATAGATTTATTTTAATATGACTTCAGTCACTCTGTGATCTAAATAGCCACACCCTTGCTACTACTTACTTACAGCAGTAACAGGTTAAAAATAAAAACAATTTTTGATGGTGCACATTTATTGACAGTAACAATGCTAAAATAATGTCTGCAAATTCCAAGCTTTCTGTATTTTTTATACAGTAATTATGAAGATTACAATAGCCATGTAATCACAATAAATTAAGTTTAAGCAAGCTGACTATAATCTATACCAAAGGATTGATTGAGACTCAAACTCATTTCATTCTTGATCTAAGCAGCTAGACTTGAACCCAAGTCTCTGGAGGGTAGTGAATTATCACTGCTGTATGTCTGACTGTCTGTGACACCTAGCCCCCAAACCTCGACTTTAAAAGGAACAGTACAGCAGCCAAGTGCTCAAAAACAGTAGCTTGCCTTTCTTTTGCATTTTCTTTTTTAAACCGCACAATTTTGACGTTTAGCCCCGGCCCCTAAGTTCAGAGAGGTTTTGAAAGCTGGTTGCATTTCCTGTCAGACTAGCAGCAGATGCTGCCAAAGGCACGCAGGCAGACAGGTAGCTTGACAACTAGGGCAAGCAGCTCAAACGCAGGGCAGAGATAACTAACAACTCAGAGATGGGTGATTATCTGAGTTAGGCCTGGGTCGGGCAGAGAGCTGGGGTTTTTTTAAGTGTTAGATTTAGAGGCGAAAGCAGAGGAAAGAAAGAAAGAAAGAAAGAAAGAAAGAAAGAAAGAAAGAAAGAAAGAAGCAACTTAATTGTTTTAATTTATTTCTTTACCATAACGGTATATTTTCGTTTTTTTGCAGGTTTTGTTTTATACTTTGTGTGACGGAGGTGATATTTATAACAATCATATATATATATTTTTACAGCGATAACCGGGGCTGTCATTGTGCCATCCTGCAAAAAAAAAAAAAAAAACATTCATCTCTGCATTTCTTGTTCTTGCTTTGTCTTTTTTTTTTGGAAACGATGAAACGAGCCTTCAGCAGCTCCACCGCCAGCACAAGACATCTGCAGCAGCCTTTGCCGATGTTGTTGTTTTTCAATCTCAGCCTTTTTTCTCCCTGTTCCTCTGGCTCAGTCGGAACACCTGCAGATTCAGTACTGGATTAGTTACTGTGTCCACAATATAGCATTTCCGGTGTAGTGACTTCCTGCTGGATTATTGGTGGCAGCGGTGGGATTCTGCAGGGTGAAAGAGGAGGGCAGGGAATAGGCAGTCATGGCTTCTATCTTTATGAGGCTTTTTCGGTTTGGTGGAGAGAAGAAGAAAGTGAAGCACTATGAGAACCTGAAGCGGGACATCGATCCTGAAACGGACTGGGACACGCTGGGAGAACTGGGAGATGGAGCCTTCGGCAAGGTCTACAAGGTAGGGAGAGATCAGCTTTAATAGCCCCCTGATTGACAGCATAGCTGCCCCAGACCGACTCAGAAATGACTGCTGCAGGGCTGATTCAAGAAACTTTATTTGCCTGAAGTATTGCAAACTTTCTTATTTATACTACAGGTCCCTTTTCATTAGGTGCAGATTTTTTGAAAGAATTATTTTCTAGTGCATTTTGATAGACCCTGTATTTTTGTATGGAGAAAAGCAACTATTTTGAATTACACCCTGTTCCTTGTACCAAACGCAAATGAATGATCAGCTAACACAGAGTGTTGATATCTAGGAAAGCACAGTCTAGAAAGAGTTTAACAAGCTTCAAACTTTATTTAATTCAATTAATCTTTGTACGGTAAATGGACCTTCAACAGATTCCCTTATAAAAGTTTCCCACACAGTAAAAGCACAGGAAAGTGTAATAAAGCACAGTGAAAGTATGGTAAAGCATAGGGAAGCATGGTAAAGCACAGAGAGGTGTGGTAAAGCATAGGCAAGCATTGTAAAGCACAGAGAGGTGTGGTAAAGCATAGGGAAGCATTGTAAAGCACAGAGAGGTGTGGTAAAGCATAGGGAAGCATTGTAAAGCACAGAGAGGTGTGGTAAAGCATAGGCAAGCATTGTAAAGCACAGAGAGGTATGGTAAAGCATAGAGAAGCATTGTAAAGCACAGAGAGGTCTGGTAAAGCATAGGGAAGCATTGTAAAGCCCAGAGAGGTGTGGTAAAGCATAGTGAAGCATTGTAAAGCACAGAGAGGTATGGTAAGGCAAAGGGAAGCATTGTAAAGTACAGAGAGGTATGGTAAAGCATAGGGAGGCATTGTAAAGCACAGAGAGGTATGGTAAAGCAAAGGGGAGCATTGTAAACCACAGAGAGGTCTGGTGAAGCATAGGGAAGCATTGTAAAGCACAGAGAGGTGTGGTAAAGCATAGGGAAGCATTGTAAAGCACAGAGAGGTCTGGTGAAGCATGTTAAAAAACAAACCATGGTAAACTAACCCTTATACAAGTTTCCCACAGTAAAAGCACAGCAAAGTGTAATAAAGCACAGTGGAAGCATGGTAAAGCCAGCGAGGTATGGTAAAGCACATTAATAGACATGGTAAACCATGGGAAAAGCATGGGAAAAATGTATAAGGGGGTTTGGTGATACATTGTCTTACCAAATAGAAATCATTATAAAATGAATCATTGATAATTGATCTTGAAACCTTTATTGGACCAACACGTTTGACACATGCAAAATACAAGCTTTAAAGACACTGCTGTCACTTCTTGTTGAAACTGGATTTGAAGTCGTACAATATAGAAATGCTGACTGCTGTAGTGGAAATTCATTAAGCCTTCTCACTCCAATTTTTTTTTAAAGAGAAAAACACTTGCTAACGTTCCAAAACTCAAAATAAACAACTTCAGAATGCTGAATAGACCTTGGGAGTGTTTTAATGATCTAAACAGTGGTAATCTAAATACTGCCCCCTCCCTCCCCCCCCCTTAAGGGTGATTTATTAAACATCATCAATCACGAATACAATGAAAAGAGGGGTGCACAATATGAGGTTTATATTTTTACAGAAGGTCAATGTATTAAGATCATTAAACACTTAAAAATTTCATGGATGGAAATAAGGCTCCCATTGCATAGCAATTGAATCCATTCTTGTTTAATAATAGGAGGCACTTTTTTACACAGAGAATTGTGAGGGTCTGGAACCAACTCCCCAGTAATGTGGTTGAAGCTGACACCCTGGGATCCTTCAAGAAGCTGCTTGATGAGATTCTGGGATCAATAAGCTACTAACAACCAAAAGAGCAAGATGGGCTGAATGGCCTCCTCTCGTTTGTAAACGTTCTTATGTTCTTATGTTCTAATAAGACACACCTGAGCTTGTTACCTACACACTGTGTCTAATTGAGCTCGTAGTAAAACCTGGACTGGGTGAAACTGCCTTGCAATAGGAGTCTTATTCCCATCCCTTTCAAGATTTGTAACTACAGTGGGTGTTTCATTTCCCTTTCAGAAAACAACAGTGCTAACGACCTTTGTTTTCTTTGGTATTTTTGATTATTTTCGATTAATCGCTACATAACTTTGACTTGTGCGATCACGTTTAGCACGCTTGGTTACATGCTTGTCCCCTTGAATAATAATTCTGCTCGGGTGACTGAGGTCTCAGACAGAGCAGAGACAGTTTCGATGGCGCTGTGCCTGTACGCTCGCTCCTTCCTGCACCAGTCCCTGACGTGAGGTGCATGTTTGACTCAGACAGGCTTCCAATGAGCAAATTAAAACCACAGACACTTCCGTTCCACCTTCAGAGCTGACTGCTAAAGCAGGTCCCTGCACACGCAGCTTTGCTTCATTTTGCTTGGCTGTGCTTTTTTTTCTCTCTTAGAAATACGAAAAGAAACTTAATAAATCCAATTACTAAAAAAAACTCAGGGCCATATTTTCAAAGCGTTTCCACTATTCTTTCAATAATGGATGCAAATTCCTAATGAATCCCCGGTCTGAATCCCACAGGAATATCTTCTGCGCTTCCTCTGAGTTCTGAAGTCATTCATTGTGAATTCAGCCCCTGTGAAGTCAGTACGGAGAATCCGCAATGCGGATGATTTAAATTGCAATTGAACAGATGATTAAATGATGATAATGAATTTCTCCAGAGACCTTGTCCGTCGGTGCTGACAGCTATCTGCTATGTTGGCCGGCTAGCTGAAACTCGATGACATTGTATGGGCAGCAGTGTGGAGTAGTGGTTAGGGCTCAGGACTCTTGACCGGAGGGTCGTGGGTTCAATCCCAGGTGGGGGACACTGCTGCTGTACCCTTGAGCAAGGTACTTTACCTAGATTGCTCCAGTAAAAACCCAACTCTAGAAATGGGTAATTGTATGTAAAAAATAATGTGATATCTTGTAACAATTGTAAGTCGCCCTGGATAAGGGCGTCTGCTAAGAAATAAATAATAATTGTGTAATCTAGTGCGGCGGATAGGAAGTGGCTCACCGAGCTACCCCCCCCCCCCCAAAAGACAAGGCCGCCCAACCATAACTGGAAAAAGAAAATGATGAATGGTTAACGCAACAACTGCAGTGGCACGATGCCACCTGCCCCCCAAAATAGGAAAAGGATGAAGAAAAAGTAAGCAGCTGAAACACAGGCCTGCCCCCCAGAGTGTGAAATGCACTGAGGGGATACCCGGGGCCTGCCATGCCCCCTGCAGAAACTAAATACGAACCGCGCTGCACTCGGGGAAGGAAAAAACCCTACTCGCTGGTAGGAGGAAACCTTCGGGAATCCATGGCCGAGGGTAGCCCTTCCTCCAGGCTCTGAAGACGGCCGTTTGACCTCGCCGCGCGTGACTGAGAGGCCAAACAAAAGAAGCGACATGAATGCAAGCCACGCAGAGTTTTTATGGTGCTTGGATATGATGTGTTAATTAATGGGCGGATTATCCTTCCAGAAATACAACCAAGTTTTTCCATTCATGTGGGTTTAATTACCCGGATTTATTCCATGATGAATTCCTCTTACTCACCCACCATGAGATTGGGAGAAGTGTTAATTCCTACATACCTTATACATGCGATCAACATCTAATTGATACAGTCCTAATTGATATTTATTTCCCTCTAAAAGATAACAGAACTTTAGAAACTTGAAATTCACTTTAAAGCAGGGGTCTCCAATCCCAGTCCTGGAGGGCCGGTGTCCCTCCTGGTTTTTATTCCAGCTGTACCCTTAATTAATTGTAGACCAATTAAGAGCTTATTAGAAGCTTAATTGGTCCAATTAATTGATTTAAGGTACACTTGGAACAAAAACCAGGAGGGACACCGGCCCTCCAGGACTGGGTTTGGAGACCCCTGTTCTAAAGTGATTTTTAAGTTTCTAAAGTTCTGTTATCTTTTAGAGGGATTCTACCTCGTCAAAGACATTGAAAAAGACTTCTCGTCGAAACGTTTGTCAGCGAATGATTCAAGGGCCGTATTTACAATGCGTTTTCTCTATTCTTTAATGAATTCCTATTTTTTGAAAGAAGAAAAATGATGTTAATATTGCAAAACGAGAACCAAAACGCCTTGAAAGTGAACTTGAAATATATAACTTGAAATATATAACTTAGTTGTTTGGTTCTAGTTTTGTGAAGTTAACAGGTGTTTTACCTCTTTCAAAAAATATCACATTGAAGTTGATTGCATGTATAAGGTAGGCATTCATGCATGAATTAACACTTCTCCCAGTCTCCTGGTGGGTGAGTACGAGGGCATTAATTCATCAGGATTTAAAAACATTTTAAGTTGAACTACATAATTTGTTACAAAAACAAATTGAATGAATACGGGTAATGAAATCCACATGAATTAACAGAGCTAAATTCAATGACCTCAGAACTCAGAGAAAGTGCAGAAGATATTCAAGTGGGATTCATTAAGAATTTGCAACCATTATTTTAAAGTGTTACCAAATAATAATTGGCACTTGGTTTTGATTTCCGATCTCTCAATCGATTTCCGTGTTACTCCACAGTCGCCAAAAATCAAATCTGTAACCATCTCTAAATAAAAGCTATGAAGAAAATGAATATTCACCAGCCACCACTGATACTTAAAAACAAAAAATGTGTCACCTTGGTAACAGAGGCTCACTTGTCGTTTGAGGGTTGAGTGCGGTTTCTTCCTTTCCAGCTGAACAGAAAAACACAACTTCCTGTCTTTAAACTAAGACAACATCTCAAAGCTGTTCGATATGCTGTCCCTCTACAGCCAGGGCTAAACGTTTTGCATTACCTAGAATTTCAGGGTTGAAACATAATAAACTATATATATATATATATATATATATATATATATATATATATATATATATATATATATATATATATATATATATATATGAACATAAGTTAGATCTTTTGTTTACATCGTGTAATCAAAAGAAACTACAAAATGATATCGCAAAAGTCTACTGAAAGCCATAATAGTAGTACAGTCATTTACTTTGTAGTTTTTGAAATGTCACATTTTTCAGTTTATGTCAGTGTTTCGTGGAGTATATAGAAAACTACAAAGCAGTATGTAATTCAGTATATTAATGTGACATTATTCAGTAAGTTTCATGAAGCAAAATGAGTTCATTCTAAAGGGTGATGCAAAACTTTTGGCCATATCTGAAGACGAGGGCTGATTCCTGCTCCTCAGTGTACACTGAAGAAGACACTGTCCGAAGCATCTGTCTACTTGACTAAGTTTCTTATTGTCTTACCTTTAAATTGTGAGCAATTTGCAGTTATTGAATATTTAACTATGTCATCGCAACAACATATGTGCATCACGAAAATTACAATATCTCAGTATAATAACGAAGGCACTAGCCAAATCTTTTGTCTCAGCGTCTTCACATACTTTGATCTCTGTTTATTTTAATCTTTTCTAACGACGATTTTTCCATTTTCTTTTCTCAGGCACGCAGCAAGTCGACTGGGGTCCTCGTGGCCTCCAAGGTGATCGAGGTGAAGAATGAGGAGGAGCTGGAGGATTACATCACCGAGATCGACATCCTGGCATCGTGTTGCCACGGCAACATTGTCAGGCTCTTTGATGCTCTGTTGTTCGAGAACCGCCTGTCGGTAAGGAATGGGAGTTACTACTGTATATATATATTGACCTGAGTCACTACTGTATATATATTGACCTGAGTCACTACTGTAAATATACTGACCTGTTCTGCAAAAACCTAGCCAAAGTGTCGGGGAAGAGATTCTGCTTGTCCTTGTTATTGCAACTAAATTATAGTCATACCCTATTACCCTATCCACAGGGCTGTTAAAGTAATGCACTACAGGAACAAATTACTTGTAATCAGATTACTTTTTTGAGTACCAAAATACTTGTAATCAGATTACCTTTAAAGTAACTTATTACAATAAGGTACTACTTTAAAAAATGATATTGATAAGTAATACGATTCAGGGCCAAAAGTAAGAGATTACTTTTTGTTATTTCAGCATTTGCACCATTTGTGTGTAAATAACTTTTCCTTAATAATCTGGGTTTTTTTCCTACCCTAACTACCATTAAAATGAAGATACTGGTCAGTAAAACTGAAGCAGAAAAAGTTTCAAGCTGGTCTTAATTTCTATTACTTCTGCGCAATGTTTTTGACGCTTGTTTTGAAAAAGGGGAAAGTTAAATAAGAGATTAAAAGATTAATAATTCCGTGTAAACTGGAAAGACAAATTAAAAGTGTGTTAAGTGTGGGCTGGTCTGTGTGTGTGTGTGTGTGTGTGTGGGTGTGTGTGTGTGTGTGTGGGGCAGGTATTACTATCAATGTGGGAACAACATTTGAAAAAAGACGTTGTGGGGACATCCCCACTTTGTAAAGCACCTTTTTAAGAACTAAATACGCCTTTATAAAAAATAAAAAAATAAATGCCAAAATATTTAGTTATTTAGTTTAGTTGACTTTCACCCTGTGTGGAGTTTTGTCTGACTGGAGTTAGAAATAGTAAATAAAAATATAGTGAGAGTCAATGAGAAGACCCCACAAATATAGGAATACAAATGTGTGCGTGTGTGTGTGTGTGTGTGTGTGTGAATGTGTGTGTGTCTGTGAGTGTGTGTGTGTGTGTGTGTGTGTGTGTGTGTGTGTGTGTGTGTGTGTGTGTGTGTGTGTATGTGTGTGTGTGTGTGTGTGTGTGTGTGTATGTGTGTGTGTGTGTGTGTGTGTGTGTGTGTGTGTGTGTGTGTGTGTGTGAGTGTGTGTGTGTGTGTGCGTGTGTGTGTGTGCGCGTGCACGTGTGTGTATGTGTGTGTGTGTATGTGTGTGTGTGTGTGTGTTTCCTGTCTCTCTCTGTGTGCTCTCGAAGGTACAGGATGTTGAAGGCAGGTTTGCTTGCAACCCGAATGCTTTGTCCGCCTGTGAGGTAATGGCTGCAAATCTTTTGAACACGGTGGAAACTCTATAAATAACCCAAGCAAATCTCCTGACTTGTGTTTAATGGGGCTTTTGTTTTTTCCCTTATAAAAGTTTACCACAGTAAATCGGCACTGATTTTTAGCAGTTTTGTGATGGTTTTTCCCTTGGAGATACAGTATTATGTATTTACCATAATGCATCACGTTGTTTTTTTTACCATACCCCTCTGGCTTACCTATGCGTTACCATGATGTCACTGTGCTTTATTACACTTTCTATGCTTTTACTGTGGGGAGCTTGTATAAGGGTTGTACCTTCCCAAATGTGAATCAACTGGCTCTTTCATTCTGCTATTGTCCAAAAGTTCTGCAGTTGAGAGCTGAAGCAAATAACACAGATGAGAGTCACAGTGCAGGCTATTATACAGTAAAACACAGAGGAGAGAGAGAGAGAGAGAGAGAGAGAGAGAGAGAGAGAGAGAGAGAGAGAGAGAGAGAGAGAGAGAGAGAGAGAGAGAGAGAGAGAGTGTCCAGTAGCTTTTATTAGTGTTTCTCTGTTAAAACCGAAAACTATGTCAAGAAGCAGGGTGCTTCAAATGCCATTTTCACTTCTATTTTACATTCCCCTTCCTTACTATGTTATGCTGCTTCCAGTCATTCGGAGGCTTCTGGGTTCCGTTGCTCTAACACGGAGCTGTTATCATTTTACTCAAATTCTGCCTTTGCCTGGCTTTCAGCTGCAGGGATGGCAATAAGACTCCTGATGCACAGCAGTTTCACCCATTCCAGGTTTTACTACAAGCTCGATTAGCCACAGTGTATAGGTAACAAGCTCATCTGATTAAACTCAAGGAATCAATCAAACTGCTCTGCAACGGGAGACTTGTTTCCACCTCTGAAGTGCTTTAAGCTTGTCTGGAGAATCTCAAGCATCGAGGACTGAACAGCCTTCCTCATTCCATCAATCATGTCTTTTCAACTCTTCCAGCCCCGCCTACTGCACTAGTATACAGACAGAGAGAGGGGGTGTGGCTGACAGAGTGGGTGTGGCTGACAGAGTAGGTGTGGCTGACAGAGTGGGTGTGGCTGACAGAGTGAGTGTGGCTAACAGAGTGAGTGTGGCTGACAGAGTGGGTGTGGCTGACAGAGTGGGTGTGGCTGACAGAGTGGGTGTGGCTGACAGAGTGGGTCACGTGCTTTAAATGGAATGACGAAGGCTGTTCAGTCCCAGCTAATTTCTCAAAGTAGCTCACAGTCAGATAGAGGCAGATTTAAAGAAACGTGGCCCTAATAAATGAAATTTATAATTAACGTTCGGGAGGAGGGTCAGACACCAATCTCCGCGTCACCAAATTGAATCATTCAATTTACACATTAGCTAATTAAATTGTTAGCACTATAAATACCCTCTTCACTTATCTCTCAGTTGCGTTTTGATTTCATCGTAACCCACCACCTCCCCATCGCCACCTTTCTTAATAACAATTTTTATGTTTTATCAATGGGGGTCTCAGCCTCGTCCAGTCGGCCAGGCAGCGAACCCTCAAACCAAGTTAGGTTTGATGCCAAATGAATGTGTATATATAGCATACTTTTCTGTAAAATCGCATACTCCGCATTCTCTACAATAAATATTTGTACTAAAACATTTTGTGATTGGTGTTTGTCCCGAACTACTGAACTCAATGTTGGATTAACAGAGCCCACAGCCGCACGCAATCAGGGTCGAATTAACCCATCACGGGGCCCTAGGCAAACATTCACTTCTAGGCCCCTATCTTCTTATATGAATAACAACAAACATACGATTATATATATGTATATATAAAGCTTAACTCACCAATATGCAAAAGGTATCATTTTTAAGCTATTATACATGTTTTTGATCAGAAACAGTCAATTATGGTTATTAATTATGATGAAAGTTTCACGCACTGCTCTGAACGACTGACCGAATCTGCCAGAAACAGTTCAATTGAAGGTGGTGTGCTAAATACATTTCAAAATATATTCGGAAAAACCTGAAGCCTACGTCAAATCCCATAGCTGAGCTTGATAATCACCTTTCACGATTTACTGAATAAAAACACAACAGTTCAAATATGGACAAGAGTACCATATTGATCGTTATCCAATTAAAAAAAAAACATGATACTTCTATATTCAGAATTCCATTCAGAATGCCTGTAGACAATTGATTTCTTACGTCTGTTTTTACAAGGTTCATCTGAGAAAAAAACATGTTCTAGTAATTCTGCAGTGCTGTGTGGCAAAGCCTACATATTAATGACAACCTTGGCAAGTGTAGGAAACGTGGCTCTCCGCTAGGTGTAGGCAAGACCGCAGTTTTGTGCCGGTTTTCATCAGTCAGTCAGTCACTTGTTATTGCATAAATTCCATCGAGGCTATCCAGCATATTTCCAATAACAAAAAAGCATAGCAAGCTGGACGATGTCTCCCCGAGCTCGCTGTGCTTTGTTTGCTTACTTGGTTGAAGAACGCGCATGCTCGTTTCAGCACAGTAGTGTTAATTGCTATTCTTCTTTTGATACTTGTCACTGCCATCACATAAGGTGTAGGTAGATGTCATAACCCTGAGCGTTGCTGCTTGTCTCCCTGCAGATCCTCATTGAGTTCTGTCCCGGAGGGGCTCTCGATGCTATAATGCTGGGTAAGTACTGCAATGCGTGGGCTGCTGCTGCCCATTAAATGTTCTCTCATTGTAGTCTCCATTACCCCATTAGGAAACTAGTGAATGAATGGCACTCACAAAGCCACAATTGAACTTATTCATCATATTTTGTTATGCCATTCCTTTCCCACTCAGAGAAAGTTTAGCTTGGACCCGCTACAGCAGCTGAAATGTTTTTCATGTTAGTATTGCTGTATGGTTGCCTAATTTTAAAGATCTTATTTGGGAATTGCTTAGAACCTCCTGCCAATGCTTCTCCTCCAGTCCACATTAACACATAGATGGATGTCTTATTTATTCTGCTCTTTGATCTCAGTGGGCTGCTGATTCAGTTTGATCTGCACATGTTTTCATTGTGTTGTTTGTGTCTGTGCGTGTGTGTGTGTGTGTCTGTGCGTGTGTGTGTCTGTGTCTGTGTGTGTGTGTGTGTGTGTGTGTGTGTGTGTGTGTGTGTGTGTGTGTGTGTGTGTGTGTGTGTGTGTGTGTGTGTGTGTGTGTGTGTGTGTGTGTGTGTGTGTGTGTGTGTGTGTGTGTGTGTGTGTGTGTGTGTGTGTGTGTGTGTGTGTGTGTGTGTGTGTGTGTGTGTCTGTGTGTGTGTGTGTTTGTGTCTGTGTGTGTGTGTGTGTGTGTGTGTGTGTGTGTGTGTGTGTCTGTGTGTGTGTGTGTGTGTGTGTGTGTGTGTGTGTGTGTGTGTGTGTGTGTGTGTGTGTGTGTCTGTGTGTGTGTGTGTGTGTGTGTGTGTGTGTGTGTGTGTGTCTGTGTGTGTGTGTGTGTGTGTGTGTGTGTGTGTGTGTGTGTGTGTGTGTGTGTGTGTGTGTGTGTGTGTGTGTGTGTGTGTGTGTGTGTGTGTGTGTGTGTGTGTGTGTGTGTCTGTGCGGGTGCGTGTGTGTGTGTGTGTGTGTGTGTGTCTGTGTGTAAGTTTCAGTGAGTGTTTGTGTGTGTTAGTGTGTGAGTGTGTCTCTGTGCGGGTGTGTGTGTCTGTGTGTGTGTGTGTGTGTGTGTGTATGTGTGTGTGTTTGTGTCTGTGTGTGTCTGTGCGGGTGTGTGTGTCTGTGTGTGTGTGTGTGTGTGTGTGTGTGTGTGTGTGTGTGTGTGCGGGGGTGTGTGTGTGTTTGTGTCTGTGCCCTTCTCCTCACAGAGCTGGAGAGGGGTCTGTCGGAGCCTCAGATTCAAGTGGTCTGTAAACAAACACTGCAGGCCCTAGAATATCTCCATGGCAACAAGATCATCCACAGAGACCTGAAGACAGGGAACATCCTGCTCACAATGGAGGGAGACGTGAAGCTGGGTGAGTGAACCAGTAAGCCAGTAAACCAGTAACCCAGTAAACCAGTAATCCAGCCCACAGCACGAAGAAGCTATTCGACTCCACATCACAATTAAAAACACAGGGAAGCATTGCCCAAACCTTTTAGGCTCTTAGATCCTCCATTAAATCCCTTATAGAGGTTTCTCACAGTAATTTAGCACTGTCCCTTATACAAGCATACCTTAGTAACATTATAGTAAAGTGTAAAGTGCAATATGGTCAAGTACAGATAAATATAGGTCTGGTAAAGCACATTAATAAACATGGCAAACCAGGGTAAACTGTTGTAAACGTATAGTAGAGTCATGTGAAAAGCATGGGAAAACTGCAATACCGTTATAAACTTATAGAAGGGGTAGTTTTGCAGTTATACTTTGCATTTATCATGGTTTGCCATGGTTTTTGTGTATGCTTTACCCTACCTCTCTGTTCTTTACAATGCTTCCCTATGCTTTACCAGACCTCTCTGTGCTTTACAATGCTTCTTTATGCTTTACCAGACCTCTCTTTGCTTTACAATGCTTCTTTATGCTTTTCCAGACCTCTCTGTGCTTTACAATGCTTCTTTATGCTTTACCAGACCTCTCTTTGCTTTACAATGCTTCAGTATGCTTTACCATCCCTCTCTGTGCTTTACAATGCTTCCCTATGCTTTACCATGCCTCTCCGTGCTTTACAATGCTTCCCTATGCTTTACCATCCCTCTCTGTGCTTTACAATGCTTCTCTATGCTTTACCAGACCTCTCTGTGCTTTACAATGCTTCCCTATGCTTTACCATGCCTCTCTGTGCTTTACAATGCTTCCCTATGCTTTCACTGTGCTTTATTACACTTTGCTGTGCTTTTACTATGGGAAGCTTGCAGAGATTAGGCTTCCTATCCAGTCAATCCTGAATTTTCAACCCCATTTTATTAAGTTATGCTCCAAATGCCTTGTCATTTTAAGTCTTGGGTCCATCTGTAATTTTGCTGTCTGAGTTTCACATAAAAACATAAAAAAATGTCATTTTGAAACCGGTGAATGGGTGAAGCTGTACAGTAAAAATACAACACTAGCCCAACTGACTGTCAACACTGTTTGATTATTGCTCCTTTCACAGCTGATTTCGGTGTGTCTGCTAAAAACACCAGCACTCAACAGAAAAGAGCAACCTTCATCGGCACCCCCTACTGGTGAGTCTGCAGTACAGTCCCTAATGTTTGCACAGAGAACCCATGCTGTTGTAAGGTATGCGTGCATCTCCTGAACAGGGCTGGGGTAAATTCCTGTTTTTTAATTCAGATTCAATTTCCCAATCCTTTTTAAAATCTATTCCCAATGCCAGTAGTTCCCATTCCCTTTTTATCCATTCCAGCACATCATTGATCAAAATTGCAATTCGCAGTATTCTGTTACAATGAGCTTCTCACGGTGGCAACAGATGACTTTAAATTGAAGTCACTGATTGTTTGTCAATTATAAACTGGCTTCAAATGACAGCAGTTGAACAATCACAACAATTATTATGTCTCTAAAATATCAATTCCATTTCCTTCGAAGGGATTGGAAATGCAATTAACCCCAACCCTGCTCCTGAATATCCCAGATCCACAAGGATGAAAAAAAGAGCTTTCATTTGAAATTAAACTTCAAGCAATTACTTTGTTTGCCGAATTGTCCATTGTCCAAAAATCCTATTAAATATGAAATGATGGCTTTCCAGGAAACACTGTAGATCACAATAGCCACGGAAATGGATTTCCTGGGGCAGAAACCCTTTGGGAAGGGGCGGGCAGTGATAATGTTGTTGCTTATGCAAACAGCGAAGAAAATGAATTTAAAAGCCTTGCTTTGCAAACCTTCAGATCACACCCTTACTGTGCAACCCCTTAAAAGGCAGACTGGCTGATCGTTGGGTGCACACTGCTCCCTGTGAAAATGCATTCACTCATCCAGTTTACTCTATTGACCCTGAAGGAAAGCGCAAAACATGGAGGGCTAATGCATCTGTATTTAAGACCATATCAAGTTTCCTGTTTATAAATCTATTTCCACTGCTCTAAATTACATTGCTAAGGAGATGCGGTGCTTGACCTAAGGAGAGTAATTCTGCGAATAATATACTTCCTTTCCTGTACGCTGCACTCTGTTATATAATGTTCACAGAGTGCAGGGCTTGTTTCACTCTTCAGGAGGGCCGCAGACACCTCACTCCACCCGTTCAGGGGCTCCTCAGGGTTATTCAATAATCCTTATTCTTGGAATAACTACAGGACTCCATGAAAGTTCATGTTGTATCCTAGATAGGTAGATAGAACATCTCTCTCTCTCTCTCTCTCTCTCTCTCTCTCTCTCTCTCTCTCTCTCTCTCTCTCTCTCTATATATATATATATATATACATATTCTTGAAAAATAAGTTTACTGCGCTGTGTTCTACATAGCTGAAGGGCTTTTGTCCATAATCATTTAATCATTTAAACCTTTTGTGTACATCGAAAAAAACAAAAAGTTTTATTTTATAAATGTATACACAATATATGTATGTATGTGCATATATATCTGAAGAAGGTGGTAGCGTCACGTTGTAGCTAATTATTAAAATAGTGAGTTTTCAGTTTATCAATTGCTTTTCTTCTTCATGAAGTATTTCTAGTGATTGATGAGTATCCTGTTGTATCCTGATTCTCCTTGGATATAGAGCTGTGTGCTGTTTTTTAATTCTCTTTCTCTCTCTCCACACTCACGCACACACACACACGCACACTCTCACACACACACACACACCCACACACACACTCACACACCCACACACACACACACACACCCACACACACACACACACACTCACACACACGCACACACGCTCACACACACGCACACACGCTCACACACACACACTCACACACACACACTCACACACTCACACACTCACACACTCACACACACACTCACACACACACTCACACACTCACACACACACTCACACACACACTCACACACACTCACACACACACGCACACACACACACACACACACACTCACGTTGTACCCGTGTTCAGGATGGCTCCAGAGGTGATTCAGTGTGAGACCTCGAAGGATGCCCCGTACTCCTGCAAGGCGGATATCTGGTCTCTAGGGATCACGCTGATCGAGGCTGCGGAGATGGAGCCCCCCTATCACGACCTGAACCCCATGAGAGTGCTGCTGAAGATCACCAAGTCCGAGCCCCCCTCCCTGTCCCAGCCCCGCCTCTGGTAAGCGAGCTGCAGTGACGTTAAAATGGTTCCACTGAGGTTTTGGGGTTCTCAGAACTCTTCGCTCTGATCCATACGCAGCTAAACAACAGGTAGTCACCATCTTTGTTCTCACTCCCTTGTGCCCTCACTCTAGCCTAAACTAATCAATCCCTGAGTTGATCGCTCAGGCATGGCAAGTCAAATACTACTGAATGAACATTGTGTCACAGCTGTACAAGTAGTTAACATTAACATTAGCTGTGGAAGCTTTGTACATTACATGTCACAGTATGTACTCATTGGTATACGATGAAATCGCTCTGCTTTGAATCTGGAGGCTTTAATTAGATGTTTTAATTGCCATTCGAGCAGTTAACCATAGTAAAAGCGCAACAAAGTCTAATCAAGCGCAGTGAAAGCATGGTAAAGCACAGGTAAGCATTATAAAGAATAGCGAGGTATGGTAAAGTATAACCATGGGAAAAGTATGGGAGTAAAACTGATAAAAAATGCCGTGGTAAACTTTTATAAGGGTTAATTTTACAGTTATACTAGGCATTTACCCTGGTTTGCCATGTTTTTTTGTATATGCTTTACCATACCCCTCTGTGCTTTACAATGCTTCCCTATGCTTTACCATACCTCTCTGTGCTTTGCAATGCTTCCCTATGCTTTACCACACCTCTCTGTGCTTTACAATGCTTCCCTATGCTTTACCAGACCTCTCTGAGCTTTACAATGCTTCCCTATGCTTTACCAGACCTCTCTGTACTTTACAATGCTTCCCTATGCTTTACCATACCTCTCTGTGCTTTACAATGCTTCCGTATGCTTTACCAGACCTCTCTGTGCTTTACAATGCTTCACCATACCTCCCTGTGCTTTACAATGCTTGCCTATGCTTTGCCATGCTTTCACTGTGCTTCATTACGTTTTGCTATGCCTGTACTATGGGAGACTTGTAGGGATTAGGCATCCTACCCAATAAATAATCTCTGGAGGTGACTGTTTGTCATGTGTCTTTGTTGCTGTTCATTTTTATGAAAGCGACGCTAATGGAAAGCGCTCCTCTCGGCTCCGGCAGGTCATCTGATTTCAAGGCTTTCCTGCGGCGTGCTCTGGAGAAGAACGTGGAGGCCCGGGGGACGGCTGGCCAGCTGCTGCAGCACAGCTTCGTGTCGGGGGTCTGCGGAAACGGGCCCCTCAAGGAGCTCATCGCAGAGGCCAAGGCCGAGGTCATGGAGGAGGTGGAGGACGGGGGTAAGGCCGAGGCCGGCCAACAGCCTTCAGGGTCAGAGGCCACACCGGTCAGTACCAGGAGCGTTTTAGAGTCAAACTTATGCAATGTTATTTACACTGTTGAAGCCACTAATAGAAACATTTCTCTGCTTCACTTGGTCGATTTGACCAACCTATATTAGCTTTTACAGCACCAGGGAATCCTTCTGGATTATTATTTTTAGGGGCTTATTTTTCAAGATCCCAAATCGCATGTTTTGTTTTCTGGCAGCAGCTGCTTTGAGTCGTATACAGTGCTGTGCAAAAGCATTCATAGAGATAGAGAATAAATAAACAGCAGAAATAGCTCAAATTAATGGTACATAAATAAAGCATGTTTATTCATTCATTTATTGTCTCATTAAAGTGATACCTTTGCATTAAATGATATTCTCGAGAGTGAGTTGATCCCATTCAAACTCTGTCTTGTCTCTCCCATGCAGGCTTCTCAGAATTACGCACAACATCTTTCCAAAACCAGCGAAGGCGAGACACCCTCGAAATTACGGCGTGTTTCCTTGGAAACGGGGGGAGGAGCTACCATGCCCCGCCAGGGAGCTGTCCCCCCCGAAACTGGAGGGACGGAGGGGGCAGGGGGTGAGGAATCAGCAACGCAAACCCCAGCTGAGCCTATGGGACTCACGGACGCAGTTGAGAACGTTCCCGAAGATACTGTCAGCAAACCAGAAATCAGCTCCCCTGATCAGACCCAAACTCTAGGGGGAGAAGGAGAACTAAGCTCAGCTGGTCCGTCCCAAATGGGACAGGAAGGGTCTGCAGGAAACCTAAAACGGGCCAGACGTCTGTCCGACCCCATTGCCTCACTGCCTCCCTCTTCATGCAGCCAAAGGCGTTGCAAATCCTACTACTGGGATGAAGACAGGATCCAGGATCAAGAGTCTGTTATCAGGATGTTAAAGGGGGTCGATTCACCCAGTGTGCTCAATCTCTCCCCACCTTCAAGCTCAGAACACCTCGTATCCAATGACCAGGCTGGGAGCATCGTGTCTGCTTGTACCTACAGAGGGGCACTGCCTGGAATGGAAGGCAGTAGTTCCTTCACAGGGGAATTCACCATGGAACTGCAAAGTCAAGCAGCATCTGCAGAGGAGTCTGGGATAAGCAGAGTGGAGAATGGGGTACACTGGGGTTCGGATGGACCTCCTCAGGGAGATACGGTCATCACTGACTGTGAAACTGAGAAGGACAGTGTGGTTGGGCTGCTGGGCTCGGACTGTGCTATTGGGGAGGGTATGGAGAGTGTACAGAGAGTGGATGAGACAGCAGGGGTTCCCGTTGCTGAGCTTTGCAAACCAGATCAACATGATTTAGAAGATCTACAAGAAGCAGATCAGCCGTTGGAGTTCTGTTCTGGAGATACCAAAGACTTCAAAACACTAGGGGAGAAAGCAGAGGGTCATTCCACAGCTGTGGAGGACAGTGAGAGGGAAGACAGCGCAGAAGGGGACACACAGAAATCTGAGGTTGCCACCTTTGATAAACATGATGGTGTAACTCTAGCCCAACAACCGCTGCCTGTGGTTCAAACTGACCCCCTTGGTCCCTCTTCTAAAGGGCACCTGGATCTGCCTAGTAGCAGGTCAGCCAAACGCCCTCCTGACTTCACGGAGCAGTCGTACTTAGACTTGGCAGGGGCTCCCTGTGTATTACGAGCATCTGGGCACACTTGTCCTGTTGTGGACTCGCTGGACTTGGCTGTGAAAGGTGTGCTGGTTGAACTTAAAGCAGCCCCCCTGGAGAAACCAAAGCGTGTTTTAGACTTGGGCAGGCTGAGCAAGGAAGAGGTCAGCGGAGTTGTCTCCCCAACTAGCATAGAGGAGACTCCGGGACCATCAGGAGTAGACGAATTCACAAAGGCACAGGCTGAGACTGAACCTGACAGGTGTATGGATGGGGAAAGCTTGGGTCAGGGGGCCACACAAACTGAAGACACTGAAAAACCAGAAGTGGAGAAGACATCTTCACAAGGGGAGGCCAAAAATTCCCTGACTGGAGAAGGGAAAGCTGCGCTTGAGGAAAACCTGGAGAGGGATTTGACACCGCAGCTAGATCTGAATTCCCGGGATTCTGGGATCAGGATTAAGGAAGGTCCAGGAGGAATAGGACCACCCGAGGACTTCCAACAAGATTCCTTAAAGCCGACTGGGATCCAACCTGGGAATGACAAAGAAGACTCTCCTAGAAGTGGGAATTCAGACGGGATGAACCAGGAGCCACCAATCTCCCTCTCTCCTAACGAAACTGATCCCGCCAAACCAAAGAAATCTATGAAAAGAGTGAACTTCATCTGCCAGGAAGAGGACCAGAGACAGGCAACAGTCAGGCTAAGAGATGAGGAGGAGTCGCAATTGGGCAGAGCCGCAGCCAATGGCACAGCAGGATCGGATGGGAATCTCGCCCCGTCGGGGGAGCAAGATGACCCCCGAGAGAGGAACTGTGTCAACGAAAACACAGAGGATCAGGAGAACCCTGCCAGTGGCAATGGGGCTGGCCTTTATTTCAAGGTTAGAAATATTACAGAAGCAACACGTTGCTTTGCAGTAGTTTTTCTAATTGATTTGGAATTGCCAATTTAGTTCAGAAGTTCAGTTCCCAAAACAGTAGTCTTGCAGGAAGGAAATGTAAGACATCAGTATTATTCCAAAACTGAATTCATTATATAGGTTTTATTTATTGTAATATAATATGTTGTTGTGGCTTCATAATATGTTTAACTACATTGTATATTTGCTTTATCTTCCAGAGTGCCCTGGTAAACGAGGGGGTAAGTTATTCTGCTTTAACAAATACAATCTCTGAACTACTTTATTAGTTTATTAACTGTAGACAACTCTGTGCGAATTGTTAGTTAACATATGTAGGAACAAATAAAAAAATGTATAATAATATAAAGCATGTGTTGATCATGAATAGATACAAATAGGAACTGATCGTTTCGCTAAATTGGCAGGACCCTTTTTCTTGTTCCACAAAAAAGAAATTCTGCATGCTATGCAAGCCAATAATCTTGAGCAAAATCGTACAATACAAGAAGCACAAGAGAAAATCTGCTTGTATCTTACACAGCACACTATATTTAATTTTTTAAATGTATACATTATCTTTTTATATTTTACATATTTATATATTATATTTTGCATATGGTATTTACACATTATATTTGATATTTATGTATTATATTTTAGATTAGATTTTTTATATTTGATCATTATACAGTATATTTTAGATATAATAATTTGACGTCATATTTGACATTTTATATTGTATATTTATATATTACATTTTGCCACAGGAGACTACTATAAACAGGAAGACGGTTAAGAAGACCCGGAAGTTCGTCGTGGATGGAAAGGAAGTGAGTGTGACGACGTCCAAGATTGTGAGCGACAACGACAAGAAGGACGAGCAGCTGCGATCGGTCAGGTACCGTAGAGATACAACAATCAATCAACACTCGATTAGCGATCGGTCAGGCACACGAGAGTGGAGCCACTACCGTAGAGATAGAACAATCAATCAACACTTGATTAGCGATCGGTCAGGCACACGAGAGTGGAGCCACTACCGTAGAGATAGAACAATCAATCAACACTTGATTAGCAATCAGTCAGATAGACTAGATCAGAGCCACTACCATAGAGATACAACAATCAATCAACACTCGATTAGCGATCGGTCAGGCACACGAGAGTGGAGCCACTACCGTAGAGATAGAACAATCAATCAACACTTGATTAGCAATCAGTCAGATAGACTAGAGCAGAGCCACTACCATAGAGATACAACAATCAATCAACACTCGATTAGCAATCGGTCCGGCACACGAGAGCGGAGTCACTACCGTAGAGATAGAACAATCAATCAACACTTGATTAGCAATCAGTCAGATAGACTAGAGCAGAGTCACTACCGTAGAGATACAACAATCAATCAACACTCGATTAGCGATCAGTCAGATAGACTAGGAGGCTGTGTGGTCCAGTGGTTAAAGAAAAGGCCTTGTAACCAGGAGGTCCCCGGTTCAAATCCCACCTCAGCCACTGACTCATGGTGTGACCCTGAGCAAGTCACTTAACCTCCTTGTGCTCCGTCTTTCGGGTGAGACGTAGTTGTAAGTGACTCTGCAGCTGATGCATAGTTCACACATCCTGGTCTCTGTAAGTCGCCTTGGATAAAGGCGTCTGCTAAATAAACAAATAATAATAATAATAACTAGAGCGGAGCCACTACCGTAGAGATGCAACAATCAATCAACTCTCGTTAGTGATCCTTGGCTTTTATTTTGTGGGCCGATGCATTCAGTAATCAATCAGTGGCCCTGGTGCCCTATTGGAGCCTCACCTAGCCAGCTACCCAGTAACACATGCTTCACCCTGAGCACTGCTACACTAGAGCTCCTCTGCGTGTATGTATCTGTGTGTTTTGTGATGAGAAGAATCTAATGAATTATCTTGCAATTTATTAATAGAATTATTAGTTATGATAGTCGAAATTCATAATTCTGCTGTGCAGTATTTCCGTAGTTATAATGGTCTTCAACACCGATTATTATAATTCAGATATTTAGTTGAGTATTTCCTTGGACTGATCGTGTGCACAGCCATTGCTGGTAGCTGAATCTCTCAACATAACAAACAGGAGGGTTAAAGGGGACAGAAAGCCAGAGCAAGCCTTGATTAATACCAGCCCCCCTTCTACTCCCCCTAGACGTCAGGAGCTGCACGCGCTGAGACTGCTGCAGAAGGAGGAGCAGCGTGAGCAGACCCAGTTGGAGCAGAGGCTGCAGCAGCAGAGAGAGCAGATGTTCAGACACATCGAGCAGGAGATGACGGTAAGACAGCCCCAGAGCCCCGCCCCCTGCCCCAGGACCCTTCCCCTTCAGAGCCCACAGCCCTGCCCCCTGCCCCAGGACCCTCCACCTCCTGCCTCCACAGCTCCACCCCAGCCCCAGGACCCTCCCCTCCTGCCCCCACAGCCCTGCCCCCAACCCCAGGACCCTCCCCTCCAGCCTTCACAGCCCCGCCCCCTGCCCCAGAACAAAAACAAAACAGTCAAGTAGACAAACATTTTGTCTGGCGCCTTCTTCACACTAAAAGAAACTAAGTGAAGCAGACGAAGTAGGTCAAGCAGACCCACGTCTATTCAAAACTTTTGTCAACTCTGCTTAGTTTCTTGTAGTTTATACCTCTGAATGTTTCTCAACCTTGGTCACGTCACACACCCGTCCCTCTGTAGTCGCAAGTAGAAACCAGCCTTGCGGGAGGTTATTGGAAGTGTCACTGTGTGTCTGTCTGTGTGTGTTTGCTGGGCAGGGTAAGAAGCAGTACTACGACCAGGAGATTGAGAAGGTGGAGCGACAGTACCGTCAGTCCAGCGAGCGGATGGAGCAGGATCACACCGTGAGGCTGCGGGATGAGGCGCGGCGGCTCAAAGCTCTGCAGGAGAAGGAGTACGCGAGGCGCAGCCAGCTGCTCAGGACCGACTCCAGAGAGGTAGGGATGTCATTACCATTGCTCTCGTGTGAGAGTCGATCAGAGGTCTCCAGTCCCGGTCCTGGAGGTCTATTCCACTCCAGGTTTAACAGACTACTTCCGGGTCAGGATGGAAGTTTAATTGGTTCAAATCATTTAGAACAGGGTTGGAACAAAGACCAGGAGTGGAAGAGCTACCTTTGGCCACCACTGGCATAGATGTGAGAGATCCAGGGGTCGTGGTTTCATCTCAGTGATCCCTAGGGTAGTGCTGTCATCACCATCACTACCGTCTTGAACACAAATTGGAGTGATCTTAATGGCGTCATCTAAGTGATCCAAAGAGGTTGTTCCATCGTTACCATTGCTCTCATATGAGTGATCCAGATAGTGGTTGCTCCATCATTACTATTGCTCCCATATGAGTGATCCAGATAGGGGTGGCTCCATCGTTACTATTGCTCTCAAATGAGTGATCCAGAGAGGGGGTGGCTTCAACTAAGTCAGGGCTTCCCAACGGATGTCTCTTAAGCCATATATGGCTAATTGCTCTCCGCTATATGACCCTTTTGTAGTATATCATCTGAGGTTTTTACTTTGAAAAGACTGCAAGGGTAAACTGTAGTATTAAGCCCGATTCACACAGGACTAACAATCACCAGATAAACAGGTGGATTCTGACTTTTTACCGACATCAGTGAAATTTAGTCCCATGCTAACCGTCCATTTACTTTTATCCCAGATAATTTTCTCAGGGGTCCTCCGATTTCTTTACAGGACATCGTGATCTTCTGTAAAATGTCAAACTCAGGAGCCCTGTGTCTTTTCACTCCTGTGAGAATCGAACATGTCAGCATTTCCAGGGTGCTCGCCTCAAAGCAATACCAGCCTTTACAATGAACCTTAATATAATATTAAAATTGGTACGATCTGTCCTGAGATTCTCCAGTTCAGTAAAACTCTATGATTGGGTATAATCAAATTGGGGATGAGCGAAAATACAAAACATAATTGGTGACTCTTAAAAAAACGGATGCCTTGAACGATGCAGTTGAAGATATGAATGGAAATACATATCACTCAAGGGATGAAATGGTTATTCTAGCCTTTGGAAAAGAAGGTACAACTAAATTTCTAATTTACATCCAGTTCATTGTTTACAAATCATGCACAAATCCGCCTTCTTTGGCCACAACATCGCATTTCATTTTGAATTTACCGACTTTCCTTGATGAAAACGAATATACGTCTGGGAGGTTACTAGATGTCCAACTCTAACCAACTCTGAGGACACCTGGTTTTAAGTCCCGTGCGAATCATGCTTTTGGTAGAACAAGGACAGCCAACATGCAGCATATTAATGTTGTTATCAGTGTAGTGTCTGACTGTATCTTCTCTGCTGTAGCGTCAGAGTTTCACGACTGAATTCAGACAGTAGCGTCCAATTCAGGGATGGAAACAAAACTCCTATTGCATAGCAGCTTCACCCTTCCCATGCTTTAATATGAGCTTGATTAGCCACAGAGTGTAGGTAACAAGCTCAGATGTGTTCTATTAAACGCATAGTAAAACAAACCAGGAACGGATCAGACTGCTCTGCAATGGGAGCCTTTTTTTCCATCCATGCAATTGTATCTTCTCTGCTGTAGTCAGTTTTGAGGCTGTAGTGTCTGATTTATCTTCTCAGCTGTAGTCGGTGTTGAGGCTGTAGTGTGATTGTATCTTCTCTGCTGTAGTCAGTGTTGAGGCTGTAGTGTGATTGTATCTTCTCTGCTGTAGTCAGTGTTGAGGCTGTAGTGTCTGATTTATCTTCTCAGCTGTAGTCGGTGTTGAGGCTGTAGTGTGATTGTATCTTCTCTGCTGTAGTCAGTGTTGAGGCTGTAGTGTGACTGTATCTTCTCTGCTGCAGTCAGTGTTGAGGCTGTAGTGTGATTGTATCTTCTCTGCTGTAGTCAGTGTTGAGGCTGTAGTGTGATTGTATCTTCTCTGCTGTAGTCAGTGCTGAGGCTGTAGTGTCTGATTGTATCTTCTTTGCTGTAGTGTCAGTGTTGAGGCTGTAGTGTGATTGTATCTTCTCTGCTGTAGTCAGTGCTGAGGCTGTACTGTGATTGTATCTTCTCTGCTGTAGTCAGTGTTGAGGCTGTACTGTGATTGTATCTTCTCTGCTGTAGTGTCAGTGTTGAGGCTGTAGTGTCTGATTGTATCTTCTCTGCTGTAGTCAGTGTTGAGGCTGTAGTGTCTGATTGTATCTTCTCTGCTGTAGTCAGTGTTGAGGATGTAGTGTTTGATTGTGTCTTTTCTGCTGTAGTCAGTGCTGAGGCTGTAGTGTGATTGTATCTTCTTTGCTGTAGTGTCAGTGTTGAGGCTGTAGTGTGATTGTATCTTCTCTGCTGTAGTCAGTGCTGAGGCTGTAGTGTGATTGTATCTTCTCTGCTGTAGTCAGTGTTGAGGCTGTAGTGTGATTGTATCTTCTCTGTTGTAGTCAGTGCTGAGGCTGTAGTGTGATTGTATCTTCTCTGCTGTAGTCAGTGTTGAGGATGTAGTGTTTGATTGTGTCTTTTCTGCTGTAGTCAGTGCTGAGGCTGTAGTGTGATTGTATCTTCTCTGCTGTAGTCAGTGCTGAGGCTGTAGTGTGATTGTATCTTCTCTGCTGTAGTCAGTGCTGAGGCTGTACTGTGATTGTATCTTCTCTGCTGTAGTCAGTGTTGAGGCTGTAGTGTGATTGTATCTTCTCTGTTGTAGTCAGTGCTGAGGCTGTACTGTGATTGTATCTTCTCTGCTGGATTGAGTGTTTCAGGCTCGTATTGAGGCAGTAGTGTCTGATTGTATCATCTCTGCTGTAGTCAGTGCTGAGGCTGTACTGTGATTGTATCTTCTCTGCTGTAGTCAGTGTTGAGGCTGTGGTGTGATTGTATCATCTCTGCTGTAGTCGGTTTTGAGGCTGTAGTGTCTGATTGTATCTTCTCTGCTGTAGTCAGTGTTGAGGCTGTAGTGTGATTGTATCTTCTCTGCTGTAGTGTCAGTGCTGAGGCTGTACTGTGATTGTATCTTCTTTGCTGGAGAGTCAGTGTATTGAGGCAGTAGTGTCTGATTGTTTCTTCTCCACTCTCCTCTCTCCAGGAGCACAAGTTCTTGCAGAAGCAGCAGCAGGATCTGAACGATGCTCTGCAGAAAGCAGTTCAGGAGCACAAGAGAAAGGTGGCGGCTGTGGAGTGGGAGTCTCTCACTAAGATCCAGCAGCTCAAGAGGGGTACAAGTGGCTTCCTGGAATATATATGCAGACATGTAGACACACATACACACACAGACACAATACACACTTAAATAGGCATTTAGAAATTGTCATTCTGTCTTACCCTCTCTCTCTCTCTCTCTCTCTCTCTCTCTCTCTCTCTCTCTCTCTCTCTCTCTCTCTCTCTCTCTCTCTCTCCCCCCCCCCTCCCTGCAGCCCGGGAGTCTGTGATCTGGGAACTAGAACAGCGCCATCTTCAGGAGAAATACCACCTGTTCAAGCAGCAGGTTAAGGAGCAGTTATCTCTGCAGAGACAGCAGCTGCTGAAGAGACACGGAAAGGTGAGACTCCCTCTCACTGCCCCCTCTCTCTCCCTCCCTCTGTCCCTCTCACTGCCTCCCTCTCACTGCATCCCCTCTCACTGCATCCCCTCTCACTGTCCCCTCTGTCTCCCTCTCATTGCCACCCTGTCACAGCCCCCTCTCTCTCTCCCTTTCTTCCCCTCTCTCCCCTTCCCCTTCTCACAGTCCCCTTCTCACTGCCACCCTTTCCCTTTCCCCCTCTTTTCACACCCCATTTTCCGTCCACTATCTCCCCCCCTCTTCTAGCTCCCCCTTTCCCCTATCCATACCACATCCCCTCTCACCCCCTCTTCCCTCTCCCCTCCTCCCCTCACCCCACTCTCTATCTATCCCACTCATACTCTCTTACCCCCTCTTTCCCACCCTCCTCTCTTACCCTCTCCCCTCCTCACTCTCTCTCCCCTACTCCTCTCTCACTCTGTCTCTCTCTCTCTCAGGAGAAAGAGCGAGCCAGTCGTTTCCACCAGTCCCTGCTGGAGGACCTGCGTTCCCAGCAAGCCCAGGAGCGCGCCCGGCTGCCCAAGAACCAACGCTGCGATGCCAAGGCACGGCTGGCCCTGTTCAAACAGAGCCTAAAGATCCAGGGCGTAAGCAGCGGCGCCGAGCAGAGACAGCGCCTCACGCAGGTCAGTGCTGGCGTTGCACGTTCTCACAAGATCAGCACAGGGCAGAGGGGAGATCCACAAAGTGTTATTCTTTCTACAGTCAGTGTGTAGCTTCTGAAAGAAGAAATAAAATGCTCATTAAGTGGTATGCTGTCCCGGAGTGGCTGACCTGGTAAAAGCACAGCCGCGTGGTGTGCAGGGTGTCATGCAGCGCAGGTTCACGCCCTGGCTGTGCAAAGTCACCGGTCTTCGGTAGGGATTCCGGAGGGAGTGTCGCATTGGCCTTGGCGCTCCCGCGGGTTAGGGAGCCAAAACCAGAAGGGACTGTTTCTCCTCATCATGGTACAGCACACCCTGCTGGTCAGACACCCAGTGAGCTCAGAGCAGACACCTGCAGGGCTGGCCTTTGTCCTCCAGAGGCCGGTAGCTCGCTGGCCTCCGCTCTCGAGTTCCTGGGGGTAGAAGAGGAAGCTGGCTCGGTTGTGGGATCGGAGGACGCCCGCTGAACCTTCAGTTCTCCTGAGCTGTGTGGGGAAGTACAGCGGTGAGGGGTAAAAATATAATTGGACATTCTAAATTGGGGAGAAAGTTGTGGGTAAAATAATTGAGCAGTCCACGGATTAGCATTAAGGTGCTACCAAGGTAGTCCATTTATGCTTGGAAAATGACCATGCTACTAGCCTTTCCAGCAACAGCTGCAGGATTCTGAAGAGTGGTCAGGGGAGTTAATGGAGTCGAGCAACACACAGTTCTAACCTTCTCTACGTTCTGCAGTTCCAGGCAGAGGAGGAATCTCGTCAGAAAAAAGAACGATTGAGGCAGCAGCAAAACCACGAGCAGCGGCTCAGAGAACTGCAGGAGCAGTGTGACAGCAACAGCACAGAGCTGCAGCAGCTGCAGGTAACTCCGCCAGGGCAGAGAGGCAGCAGCATTGTCAGAGAGAGGGGCAGAGAGCAATGTTGCAGGTGTGTACGGACAGCCGCTTTTATTGAAAGGTATATCGTTTCCCCTGGTGTGCAGAACGAGAAGCTGCACCTGCTGGTGGAGAGAGAGAAGAGGAAGATACAAACTCTGGAGGAAGAGCACACCATGGAGCTGAGCGAGTGGAGGGAGAGGCTGGCCTGTCGCAAGGAGGTACCATATATTCACAGCATAGAGACCAGAGACACAGACACTAACACACAGAATAGACACACACAGAGAACAGACGCACACTCACGTACACAAACACACTCCACAAATCAACAGACACACACATGCGCATCTAGAGACGCTAAAACACACACACACACACACACACGCACAGACTCCTACACAAACAGCGACTCACATGCACATGCAGAGACACACACACATTCGATTATATGCAAATATTTTTATTTTGTACAGATCTTTAGTTTAAAGATTCACTGATTATATGGGAAATAATGGAACAGTTGATTATTGGGCAATTTTCTTTTGTCAACTTGTGTTCGAACTACACAAAAACAAATCTGTGTTAATCGTGGAGGATGAGGCAGATGTTCAGAGGGTGGGGGGGATGGAGGGGCCAGCCCTGCCTGTGCTTGTCAGTGAGTGTGCGCATCGATCACACAGTCCCAGCTCTGCCTGTGCTTGTCAGTGAGTGTGCACGTCGATCACACAGTCCCAGCTCTGCCTGTGCTTGTCAGTGAGTGTGCACGTCGATCACACAGTCCCAGCTCTGCCTGTGCTTGTCAGTGAGTGTGCACAGCGATCACACAGTCCCAGCTCTGCCTGTGCTTCAGTGAGTGTGCGCATCGATCACACAGTCCCAGCTCTGCCTGTGCTTGTCAGTGAGTGTGTGCATCGATCACACAGTCCCAGCTCTGCCTGTGCTTCAGTGAGTCTGCGCATCGATCACACAGTCCCAGCTCTGCCTGTGCTTGTCAGTGAGTGTGCACGTCGATAACACAGTCCCAGCTCTGCCTGTGCTTGTCAGTGAGTGTGCACGTCGATCACACAGTCCCAGCTCTGCCTGTGCTTGTCAGTGAGTGTGTGCATCGATCACACAGTCCCAGCTCTGCCTGTGCCTGTAAGTGAGTGTGCACAGCGATCACACAGTCCCAGCTCTGCCTGTGCTTGTCAGTGAGTGTGCACAGCGATCACACAGTCCCAGCTCTGCCTGTGCTTGTCAGTGAGTGTGCACGTCGATCACACAGTCCCAGCTCTGCCTGTGCTTCTAGGTGTTGGAGGAAGATCTGGCTCGAAGACGCAAGACTAAGAACCGGGTCCCTAGGAGGGGCAGCGAGCCGGAGACCCGTGCTGGGAACAGGCTCTCCAGATTCCTGCCCAGCCTCAGCTTTTCCGGCTAGCTACCTGGACATCTGGAATTCCCAACATGGCTTCTTTGCAGGAATTCCCAGGTGGAGCTGTGGGAAATCTGAGAGGGAATGGATTCTGAATACCCATTCAAAGCCTCTCCTGCTCGCCTATATTGTGTGTGTGTGTGTGTGTGTGTATATATAACTGGTATATATATATATATATAAGTACGAAAGTCTGAAAGGTACATACATTGGAAATAATTTAACCCTTTTGTGTACATCCCAAAAAACCTTGTAATTTATATGTATCAGTCAGTAGCTTCAGATGATGTTTAAAATGTAATCAGTCTATGTGGTTCTGCGTTCTGTTGCTCCAAATTTGAGTTTCATTGAATTGATCATATTTCTGTCTCTACCTGGCTTTGAACTGCTTTCAGCTTCATTCACGTGACAATATTACCTTTCAACTCTGTCAGCCCCCCCTCCTCTCTTTGCCGCTATATATGTAGAGGGGGCTGTGTCACATGATCGGAATGGAATGAGCCCAGCAGTTAGAATTCTCCAGACAAGCTCAAAGCAATTTAAAAGCAGATAAAGGCAGATTTCAAATGATAATACCTCAATATTGGAGCAACAGAATTCAGAACCACTCGGAATGATTGCAAACACCACAAGACAGTAACTGAATTCCAATCTAAACGTGAAGCTTCTTAATGAATACAATCGCAGGGATTACTTTCTTTAAGTCAAAAATATTTCACATAACCGGAAAACAGTATTTTGTTTCTGCATAAAAAATTGGGCTCACTGTATATTTCTTTTTTTCTGTAAATAGGATTAATAAATCTCTTTTGTACATGAATTGACAGTTTGTTGTTGCTGTACCTTTCTTTTTTACTATAATAATAATTGATGTTTGTTTTTTTAAGACGCGTCTTTCAGTTTCTTCCTTTTTTAAATTATTAGTTCGTTTCTGAGCTGAAACGACCTTTAATTCCCCTGCTGCATGCAGTTAGACTGTTTCTCGGGTTTTGCACAAGGTTGCAGTATAAATAAACGATCACAGCAAATAGTCTTCAAAGACAAATATGTTTATTACTCTTAACCTATTAAGTACCAAATCCTGCTTCCTTTGAAAAATCAGAACACACGCTGTATTTATGCAATTCAATAGATTTCATTTAGACTTCACTTTTCCAGTTAACAAAATTAGAGTTGGTTATCATAACAATATAGTTAAAGAGAACACTTAAATAACAGGTAGACGCCAGTTAAAAACGCACCAACAAATTACAAAGTAGCCTGTCCTCAAATGAGGACCACGGCACTTCATGGGTTAAGGAAACACTGCTCTGCCGAAAACTGCGCAGTAACTCAAACCTGCGGAGGGTCGATTGTGTATTTTCGGATCAACACCGGGTTTCATTTAGTTGTTACAACAGGGAACAAAATGAGCGACTTGAATTCTTTATGTGTGTGACACACATGTGCAGTCAGTGATGCTCACTTCATGTGCAGCAGGTATTAGGAGCCCACATAGAGTCTGCTGCATTGAATTTGAGTGAGGGGGAAAATGAAGAAAAAACTAGATTTACAGATTTTTTTTTTTTTTTACCGATGTATAAGATCTCCAAGGACATTCCTTCTTTCTAAAAATTTTCTATGAGTCGTACAGCCATTCAGACAATGATTTCTTTCACTCTGCAGCTCTGTGCCTGCCCTGCTGTTGACTCCACCCACCTCTGGTTTTTTTCTCATTCGTGATGCTAGTTGGGACAGAGAATATGCAAAGTTTAAACACAATTACCACTCCCAGAATGTTTCTGGAAAAACGCCGATTGCACGGGATGCAGGATATTTCACAACCGCCGCTGCTGTTCAGCTTCTCTCTGGCAGATGGAACAAGCTGACAGTCTGATATTTGTTCACACGTAATGTTTACTGGCAACTTAAAATGTGCAGAACATATTTTTAAATATAGCTTCTCGTTCCATATCAACGTCCACTTAATTTGAGACAAATGTTGAAAAGGCTGCAGTCAGTGATCGGCGCGTCTTGCTTGCAACACGTTGTGTTTCTGTTCTGTGAAGAGCACCCTCTGTTATTCCCAAACTGCGTTGTTTTTGGAAATGGTTTGTGAGGCATGACACCCGAGGGATATCACGTTGTGCTACTCCCAAAGTTACCTATTCGGGTGCTCTTTCTGTCATCTCGCTCCCGGATAATTAACCCTGTAACACACCACAGTAATATCATTATCCCTTCAACACAGCCAGGAACACAGCGCTCTGGAGAGCTGCCTGGGCTTGTCCACATTATCCCTAGACACGCACACTCACACTCAGGGGGGAGAGAGAGAGAGAGAGAGAGAGAGAGAGAGAGAGAGAGAGAGAGAGAGAGAGAGAGAGAGAGAGAGGAGAGAGAGGGAGAGAGAGGGAGAGAGAGAGAGAGAGAGAGAGAGAGAGAGAGAGAGAGAGAGGGAGAGGGAGAGAGAGAGAGAGGGAGAGAGAGGGAGAGAGAGGGAGAGAGAGAGAGAGAGAGGGGAGAGAGGAGAGAGAGAGAGGGAGAGGGAGAGGGAGAGAGAGAGGAGAGAGAGGAGAGAGAGAGGGAGAGAGAGGGGAAGAGAGAGACGGAGAGGGGGCTGGGGACTGGGGGCGGGCAAGAATCATGGAAGACAGGCTTCCTGTCAGTTCTGCACTGTTTGTATAAAAGTCCTGTCAGATGTTAGCATTAGCTGATTGCGACTGAGAGCGACACACTGACCTGGCGCTGTATTTCAATAAGAAGAGCTGTCGTCTATTTGAATATAGGCATGTACCGTTAAATGTATTATGTATCTTATTGTGGGCTACATTTTGTAATTGCTTTGCTGTTATAAATAATAGCTGCATGAAAACAAAATTGGATGCATGTCTTAGCATGTATATAGGGTCCTACTAATAGCCACCAAGTACAGAAAGTACATGTATTTATGTATTTTTATTTATACAGGGAAAAAGGTACAATTAATGATAAGACATTTACACATAGATCACACCCACGTTCTCGACAGGTTGGTTTTTAGCGGGTTCCTGTCATGCAGGGGAGATGCAGGCGAGAAGGGAGAAAAAATAGATTGAAGAAGGATATATCCGATCGCGATGTGATCGTTCGCAATGTTTATTCCATTCCCCGTGCTGTATTAAAATGCATTCATGAAGTTACGTTTAGTTATCCTTATTTATATAAACATATCTTTAAAAAAACTGTCTTCTTGTGAGGTACTGCACTGAAACGCAATAAAGTCGGTTCAAATGATACAAATACATTGCTGTTTATATTATTATTATTATTATTATTATTATTATTATTATTATTAATAGCACGGTCGTGTTTAGTGTTTTTGCCTGAAGCAGTAATTTAACCTCGATGTAAATGGTTTAGAATGGTTTTATTTATTTATTTTTAATTATTTTTATGTATTCGTTTATTAAACCATATTCAGTTCAGAAGAAAAAAGTTTACTGCAAAGTGAAAAACAGGTTGCGAAACACGTTTGAGAACATCAGATGGCAAACTATTTGAAAAGTCCTATAAGTCCATTGCTCAATGGCATTTCAGGGCGAGCGCTTTATGAAAATGCCCTCGCAGCACAGCTTTTGTTAAGCAATTGAAGTCCGTAATTAGTTCTATGTGTAAATAACGACGTATGTTCAAAAGGTGCAAAACACTGATGTGTTTATACTCAGAATAAGACCATTTCCAGATCTAACTCTGAAACATGTCGTGCGTAGATCCAAATTGGATCTAGACACTATAACAGAGCTGTGTGATCTGCTTAAATCTGATTTTGAATCACTAAAAGCCGGCTGTCACGCTGTACCTGTACCTATAAAGGTTACAGTAGCCATTCATTTTCATGCAATGGGTGCCATCCAGACAACAGCTGGACAGGTCAAGCATCTGTCAGTCTTCTATGTCATAGTGCCTGACGTCACAGATGCACTTTTCCGTATAGAGCAAGCGAGTATGTACTATTTCCAATTGAGGATGTGGAACAGAATAGAACCAAACACAAAATGTGTCATCAGTTGTCTGGCTTCCCAAACGCGGTAGATTGTACACATGTTGCAATATCCCCAGATTCAAAACTATAGTTCCAAGTACCCTGGCTCATGCATCACAACTTTTTGGTCTTATTTATTTGACCTGTTTATGGAAGATGTTTGTGTTTATTTTTTTCGGTTATATCCTTCCGTATTTTAAATTTAGCAGTGGCTCCGGACCTTTTGCCGAACAGTGTATGTGCTAAAATATCATCGAGCAAAAGCTCAACTTGGGTGGCCAAGAATGTTTTTTCCTTTCTTTTTTTCCCACTGTTGCGAAATGTGCGCTGCCTCGTTGTTTTCCAGTTTAAGGAAAGTCCAGACTATTGAAATGTGACCAGTTGCCTTGTTAGAAAAGCTCCCCTTGAGATTATGTTGTGTGGGTGTACTTCAAGATCACATGCGTGATTTTTCACATGTACAAAATTTGAATTGACGTTTTGGGACCCTTTTTGCAAACTGCATTGACTTGCATGTATATGTGTGTTTTTTTTTCATAACTTTTTTTATTTGTACACGGATTTTCATGGGACTTTTTTCTACGTGTCCCGGTCAACTCCCTGATTCTGGGACAATGAATGAACTCGAGGGTGGTGTCTTTAGATGCAGGAGGGTCCTGTAGTCCGTGTGCATGTGAAGGGCGTGTCTGCTTATATGGTGCTGCATCGGAATCTAAAAAAGCCAAGTTATTGAAACTCACTACACACTTAGACAGTGTTAGTCTGATACCAGAACGCTTGAAATTGAGTTTCTAGGTGCTTCTGTTGCAGATATACAGTACCAGTCAAAAGTTTGAGTACACTTGCTAGAAACTAGGTTTTTTTCATAATTGACAATGTTTTACGTCGTATACGTTTCTGTAAATACTTGAAAATGAAAACACATGTTACAATATACAAAACAAAACAAAACATAAGGAGTATCAAAGCAATGTTCAAGAAAATTGAAAATTGTCTCTAAATCTTGGATTCTTCAAAATAGCCATCCTTTGCCTTAATAACAGCCTCACAAACATCAGGCATTCGGTTAACAAGTTTCAGCAGGAAATCACCCGACATGTCTTCCCAGCTCTTCTGCAGCAATTCCCAGAGATGTAGGGCACTTGTGAGTAGCTTTGCTTTGACTCTTCTGTCCAGTTCGTCCCATACAAGTTCTATGGGATTGAGGTCTGGAGACTGGGCAGGCCAGGTCATTAGATTGAGTTGTCCTTCACTTTCCTTCTTCGCCAGATAGTTCTTGCACAACTTTGAGGTGTGTTTCGGGTCATTATCTTGCTGAAGAATGAAGGACTGCCCAACTAGCCGTAATCCTGATGGAATGGCATGCCTCTGAAGTATGCTGTGATAGCCATGCTGGTTGAGCTTGCCATGGACTTGGTGAAGATCACCAACTCTGTCACCAGCAAACCAACCCCAGACCACGACACTGCCTCCTCCATGCTTGACAGTGGGAACCACACATGCAGAACTCATGCGCTCACCCTCTCTGCGTCTTACAAATACTCGGCGGTTGGACCCAAATATTTCAAATCTTGACTCATCGGTCCCTAAGACCCAGGCAAGTCTCTTCCTCTTATTCTGCACTCTTAACAATGGTTTCTTTGCAGCAATTCTTCCAGTTAGGCCAGCTTCACGCAATCTCCTCTGAACAGTTGATGTTGAAACATCTGTACTTCTAGTAGCATTTAGCTGAGCTTGTATTTCAGGGGCAGTTAATCGCCAGTTTTGCAGACTTGTGACTCGAATGAACTTGTTCTCTGATTCTGAGGTCACCCTTGGCCTGCCTGACCTTGTCCGGTCCTCATGAGTGCCAGTTTCTTCAAATCATTTGATTGTCTTGGCCACAGCAGTTACAGACACTTACAGTCTTTTTTCTTTGCTTAACTGAGCGTATTTTGCCATTTTCTGCTCCCTTACATTCAGGAATGACAAACTTGTGCCTCTGCTACCTATATTTATAATAATCATGGACCCTAACCTGTTAACAATAATTGGTGACAAAAGGTTAATTAGGTAACATGCTAGTTAACTCGGAGAACATCTAACAAAGACACTTTTATACTTAGGCCAGTGTTCTAACACCGTGTTCTACACATTTCAGACTTTTAACTGACTTGGGCTTCAGACTGAAATCCCCTTGCTTTGGGTGACCATTTCACTGAAATTGACAAGATTTACATTTTCATTTAAAAATAAAATTTTTGAATGCAATTCACTTATGATTATCAGCTTATATAAGTACACGTATCATATAATGAAATATTAAGTGTTTGTAGACAAGTTTATACAGTTAAAAGCATAGATAATCATGAAAAACCTGGTTTCAAGCAGGTGTACTCAAACTTTTGACTGGTACTGTATGTATATATATATATATATATATATATATATATATATATATATATATATATATATATATATATATATATATATATATATATATATATATATATATATATATATATATATATATTAGCGAAAACGTGAATGCATTCTTGGGTGCATGTCGCTTTAACACCCCCCCCCCTTCAATTAGTTTATACTGTTTTGTGTCACAGTAAATATCAATGTACCCCATATCTAATCACACCATATTTGTTATATTTAGTTAAAAGGATATTCTGCCACATCTCTCTCATCCACGGCAAGACTGCAATATTGTTTTATTTTTTTCTTAGAAGAAAAGTAATTTGTAAACAAACATGTACTTAAAAAGAGGGTAGTTTAATTGTCATTGTCAAATAAAAAATCTAATTCCCAAAACGATGTACGGCATTAGAAACAATCATGCTGTGTGTATATATATATATATATATATATATAATCTCTTAACACCAAATTGCTATATTAAGAAACCTAGATAGCAGATCTGAGTAGCCCAAAACGTTTTACATATTAACAAAACCATAGCTAGTGAATTCAGCTGCATTGAATTGTATTGATGGATTAGATTTCCATTAGCTGCAACAACCAATTTGGTTTTAACATAAATCAGTGATTAAATGCATCTAACCAAAGCATCAGCATTTTTAATCAACAAAATGTGTTTATAAACTAGCAAAGGCTTGCGAACACGAAACATTATTTTACAATGTATTGTTACCTGTTAAGTCTACTATTGCCCACCTACCTTTTTTGACCTGTTGAACAAAGATGTAATTGATAACTGTGTAAAAATTACTTGTGTCACTTCCTCACAGATGTTGGTTACCTCGATTGCTTAATCCTTTTGCAGATCTTGAGGAGCGTTGAATCTATTCTTCAGGTCCGGTTAAAAAAACAGGTTTTGCTTCTGGAGCATTTCTACGTTGATTGTGTTGGATTTCGTCATCATGAGTTTTGCTCTCTCCAGTGCTGTGTTTAGGTGTATTTTGCATCATACAAGTCTGTGGTCACTTCTTGTGTTAAAATTGTTTAGTACTGAGACATCTTGTACAGTGTGCTTCTTGTTGGTGAGTATGTAGTCAATTTCATTCTTCACTCCGTTGGGTCTTCTCATGTCCATTTCCTGATGGGTTTCTTCTGGAAGAAGGTGTTCATGATCAATCATTTCTTGATCTCTGCAAATTCAACTTGTCTGTCGCCCCTCTTATTCCTGTCGCCATGTCCAAATTTGCCAACCGAATTCTTCTTGCTGGGCTCCTATTTTGGCGTTGAAGTCACCGATGATGAACTTATAGTGGTTCTTCCCATTTTCGTGTAGTTCTTCTACTTCTTCATAAAAATCTTCGGCTTCCTCATCCGAATAGCTTGTTGTTGGTGCATATACTTGGATGACCTGAAGTTCATACTTCCTTGAAACTTACACTATCAGTCTTGCGGACCTCTCTGACGTGCTGTCAATCTCTACTGCGTTATTCTTGATTCTCTTGTGGACAATGAATCCAACACCTCCTGTGCGTCCATCTGTAGTGCCTCGGTAGAAGAGAAGATGTCCACTCTTGAGTTCTAGTAGTCCTTCGTCTTTTCTCCATACTTCGCTTAGTCTTACGATGTCCCACTTGCTTCTTCCAAGTTCTTCTTCCAACTCTTGAAGTCTTGCTTCACCTGAAAGAGATCTGCAGTTGTACGTGGCCAGGGTCAGTGTTCTGTGGCAGCCTAAAATCGTAAACCCGGTGATTCTTAGCACCCTCTGCCTTCATGCCTAACCGGCCGCTGCCTTGGTCACTGGCAATCCAGCCTCCGGGGAATGAAGGCCATGTTTTTGTCTGTGCTTTCATCATGGGGGGTTGGCCATAACTCACATTGCTGGCCAGGTGGGTTGGTAAGTGCCCCTTCCACTTTGGTCAAGTATGTTACTCAAGCTTTCACAGCATGGTTGAACCTGCCAGAGTCAGGGGACCCCACTGTACTTTGTCTTGAGAACCCGTTGTCACCCTCCTGCCACTTTGAGGCACTGGAAGTTGGACTTTAAGATGGATATATATATATATATATATATATATATATATATATATATATATATATATATATATATATATATATATATACACATGATATTTACAAGAACTGATTGCACTGATTGTTTCACCTGAAATCCATGCATGTTCTGTTAACCCTTTTCCCCCCTTAAAGGTGCAGAAATACCTGCAAGTGCATTACTGCACACCAGCAATACAAAATACCAAATGCAGTTGATTCATGAGTCTATTGATTGATTGATTGACTGATTGATTCCTACAGAATGCATTCACCTTAATTTGTTATGTAAAGAGGATTTATTCTTTATTCAATTCCAAAACTTAAAAAAATTTACAGCTTTGAGAATAGAGCTCAGTACCGGATGTATTATTAATAATTCGAATTTCAAAGGTATTCATGTACCTGTTCCCTGACCCTGTAAGGTTCTCTTCTTTTTCCTCTTGCAGTGTGCTGTGGTGAGGGCTGCCCCTACAGTATTGCCAGCATGGCAAGCAGCAGAGCCTCCCTCTATCGCCTCGCCCTCCTGGCACTGCTCGTGGCGCTTCTGCCTCACGCCGCCTTCACCAAAAAGGGAAGCGGATCCAAATCCAGTGGGGGAGCCAAGTCCAAGGGGTCGGGCAGGACCAGCAGCAAGACCCCCGTCAACACAGGACAGGGGGCTGGATCTAACTACCCTAACACTGGTCAGGGCAAACCTAACACTGGAGGAGGCTACCCTAACACTGGAGGAGGCTACTCCAACACTGGAGGAGGCTACCCTAATACTGGAGGAGGCTACCCCAACCCTGGAGGAGGCTACCCCAACACTGGAGGAGGCTACCCTAATACTGGAGGAGGCTACCCCAACACTGGAGGAGGCTACGCCAACGCTGGAGGACGCTACCCCAACACTGGAGGGGGCTACCATAATACAGGAGGAGGCTACCCCAACACTGGAGGAGGCACTCCAAAAATCTACGGGCCAGGCTATAACAGCCACAACCAGGGCAGGGCTCCCTGGAACAGTGGCGGTGGCTCTTACTTCTCTCAGTCAGTGGCAGGTCAGGGGTTCAAGCCCTCCCACAAGTCCAAGGGGTTCGGCAAGAAGGCGGCGCTGGCGGCGGGGGTAGGGGTGGCCACGGGCATGGCGATGGGGTACGGGCTGAGCCGGACGAGGTTCCCAGACTCGTTCCCAGGTGTCTACAGGGGCCCCAAGCTGGAGATCGACTTCAACAGCAAGGAGGAAGAGCGCTACTACAACTACTACATGTGGAAGCGCTACATGGCCACCCCCTTTGGTGGAGACAGCGGGACGCTGATGCATTACTACTTCCGGCAGCCGGCGCAGACTTACGAGATGTTTCGGGATCGGTGCTTGAAGAGAAACGACCTGCTGCCCGGAAAGGAGACTGAACGAGCTGTTCAGAGCCCAGCCGGTACCGATGAAGACGGTCCAAGTAGCAATATTAACACCACTGCCGCAGATAACAGCAAAAACACCATGGACATCCTCCCCGGCAGAAACAACAGCGCTGTTGATGCCACCAGTAACCCCCCTGTAAGCGTGAGCCCTGGAAACATTAACGTCACGGAAATTGACGCAAAAAACAGCACCGGAAACGCTACCGTGAATAATACCGCGAGCGAAGCAGCAAGCGCAACCCGGCCGGCTCAGGAAGACAAAGACGATGACGACGTGGTCGGCGTGATGGACGTCGGCAATCCGGAAATGATCGAGCAGATGAAGCTGTACCGCTGCATCGAGCTCTACGTGGATTACACGCACCAGTACCTCACGAAACGCACCGAGACGGACACGAGGATGCCCAAGTCGAAAGGAGCGGCCAGGCTCACCGGCTCCCTCCTGCTGCTCGTCAGCACTCTGCTACTGCAGTGACTCAGCGGGTCCAACCTTCGAATCAGGTCCGGGTGTCAGTCCCTTAGTTAACCCTGCTCCCCTGCAGCACGTCTGAAATTGCGGCTCGTCAGAGCTTTGTATCGCTTGCACGTTTTGAATTCTCTTCCCTTCTGACTACATGTAAATCCCAGTTATAGACTTGTGTGTGGACAGCTTTAAAATAATGAAGCACTATTTTCTATTTTATATACCTTTTATATATATATATATATATATATATATATATATATATATATATATATATATATATATATATATAACAAGTATCTTTCGAGTTAAGGTGAGTGAAAGCAATAAATTAAAAAACAAACGGGTTGTAGGGAGATATGCAAATAAAGCATTACAAGAGCCAATCAAATTGCGTGAAAGTTGCCTAACGGCTTCTACATTCATAAGGAGTTATATACATAAGGAGTAAAGGTGTTAACTCGAAAGCTACTTTTTTTTTACTTACTCTCCTGAGCCTTTCTGAAGTCAAAATACAGTTGCGCTGTACTGATGAGACCCCAAAATGGGCGAAACATGTCAGTACTTTAACCCTTTCAGTCCTTATCTTAGCACATGTTAACATAAGCTGTCGGAAGTCACGTTGGAACCTCACGGGACTCCTAGGTCCCAGTCTGAGGTCGTGTAGAAATACATGTGTCCTGTTCTCATATATACTCAATAAAGGAGCTCCCATGTGGCAATGCTCGTGGCGCTTCTGCCTGACGCCGCCTTGACCAAAGGATTTAGAATATAAATTGGCAAAGTGCCACCCAAGGGAACCCCTGGAAAGGTCATCGGCAGGCCAGGTTTTAACTACGACCAAGCAATGAAACGGCCAGGCCCGCGCTATCGAGGACACCCTTATAACAATGACAACCAGGAGTCCAAGCATGATCCTGGGTCCTGGGACAGACGTCGTTTTTTTTTCTCCCAATCTCTGGGAACCAGGGAGATGTAACCCTCCCAGAAATCCATAGGCTTTGGCAGCGGGCTTTCTGAATCAGTTAGAGCACCAGCCCTTGCTGCTCCTGCAAGGAGCCCTTGCTGCCCCTTCCATTGAAAGCCCAGCTTCTAACAACGACTCCTTGAAACCAAGAGCCACGTGCGTGCGGTTGTGGCAGAGATCGTGTTAAAGTGATTGCAAAATCATTCCATGCATTTTCCACGCCATGTACAGACGATCACTGAGCAGATCTGAAATGAGTCATTCGGAAAGAAATCTATGTTTTTAGCAAACATGTATTTTAATTGTTGCTTTCAGATAGTCTTGAACTTTCCCCTTTTACCTGAAAATAGCAGCTGTACAGAACGGTGTTCCTGGACGTAAGCGATGTCAGCAGCCGTGGATCCTAACACTCTCATGAACACTAATTTCCGCTGTTTTCATATTTGATGTTAATTAGAGCTTTGATAAAAATGTCTATTTTATTATAAACTTTTTTTTTTTACTCTTTTTACTAATGCAATGACCAACACTTTTTGTACCCCTCATTAGATGGGGATCTCGATATTAAATACTTTTTTATATTCTGTCTCTGTCATTTAGATTCACTTTGTATCGCTTTCTTTCTAAGCCATCACATTCCAGAGTGTTTGTAAAGTTTAAAAACACCCCTGTGGCCTCATAAGAGCTCCCAGAATCATGTCTAAACTCACAGTACATCCTGAGTGCAACCACTAACCTGCCCCCCTGCAACCCGGCTGCTCTGTGTGGTATTTCTTACATCAACTAGAGGCAGAGGGTTGCAGAGGGACAGGTTAACAGCTACAAACAGGAAAACCAGATGTACTTGGAGATCATACATTGTTACGTTAATGCTGACCCAAAATGAAAGCTGCACTTGTGTATGTGTCTCTGTCTATGTATGCACTGTTGTAAGCACTTCAATACTTATATCATTAGGAAGTTGATAGAATATACTCAGGGTGTAGCGATGCAGTCATGTCAGGATGCAATATGCACGTCACGAGGTAGAGGTATGTATCACGATGCATGGGATAGTCCTGACGGACTACTTGCATGATTTATAATAAGATCAAATGATCATTTAATTACAGACTGTTATGACAGTTCAATCCAGAGAAGCTTGGATGGAAGCTAGGGTGACCAGCCGTCCCTAATTGGACGTGACAGTTCCGAAATGTAAAGATGAAGAGCCTCCGGGACAGCATTTGTCCTACACAGACACAGTGCAATCTTACAGTTTAGCACCAGTCAAACCATATAGCATATCTGTTTAACAGCACATCATAGAACCGCCCCTGCCACATTATTTTGCAATGCCTTACACTCGGTAGCCTGTCTTCAAATGAGGAGTAATGAATTGCTACTCCCCCTAATGTACGCACCTTATAAAACCACATACACTTTTGACTTAAATGTACATTGTGTGAAATTACTGGACCACTTATTGAACTCAGAAGGGACTGACTTACACGTTCTGTTGGATTGTGAGTGGATCAGAGATGAAAATAATTAGACTCCTAAGTGCAGAGCAGTTTGTGTCCGTTTGATCTGTGTGCTGGACAGGCGCAGAGCTATGTGGGGATACTGAATATCAATTCGGAGTTCTTCTTCCGACATGTAACTTTACCCATTGCTGTCAAAGTCATGTGACGTCTGTGTCTCGCCATGTGCTCACTTTGCCTCTGTTACCTTTGACCCCTGAATTCTGAAGGCTGGTTTGTACATCAGTCGACTGACCTAGAGAATGATTTCTAGACTCGTGTCTAGTGATCCAAGTGTAACGGGACAATATGGGGTTAATATACTGTGACCCTTCACCGCTGGTGTATTCCTAAATCTGAAGGGACCGCAACGCCACTAAAATATTTTCTTAAATAAGAAACTATCATACAAATTCACTTTTTATTTTTGTACTGAACTTCTAATAACACTTAATAATAGTTAATGAATTTCTCCACCACCTTGTCGGAATGCTTTCCTTTATTTACGTGTCTGTGTGTCAGTGGCTTTGTTTGTGTTTGTGTCCACAGTCGTAGTCGATGCGGGGTTGCAGTGAATTCATTCTTACTTATCTCTAACTGCTGCCTTCTCTAATAAACAGGACTGAATTAAATTAGTAGCCTTTAAGACCTTTCCTACATTCTGAATTTTTTGAAAGTGAAACAATCAAGCTGACCGAATGGCATTCAAATAAGCTCACTTACACAACGCAAGGGGCATGAATTCCATTATAACCCTGATTGGTCTGCCAGTAGCCAGTCTTTGTCACCGGACACGGCTGTCCCGTTGTTTCCTGAGCACTCAATAACGGAACAGGTGACACAAATTAACTGCACCTGTTCTCAAACCTGAAACTCTTTCAGTGACTGCACTGATCATTTCAGACCAAGAAATAAATAAATAAAGAATAATAGATAATGGCAGGGGCATGAATTCCATTATAACCCTGTAACACACCACAGTAATATCATTATCCCTTCAAAACAGACAGGCACACAGCGCTCTGGAGAGCTGCCTAATGTAATGGGCTTGTCCACATTATCCCTAGACACGCACACGCACACACTCACTGCACACACATACACGCACACATACACACACACACATGCACGCACTGACACAGACACACGCACTCATTGCAGCAGCTGGATCAGGTTCCCAATATCCATTAAAGGTTTTTAAATCTTTAATTAGCACTGGACTGTAGCCTGGGTTCCACTTCCCGTTCTCACCCCCCCTTCGATTACGCGGCATATCAATTTCCCCTTTCTCTTCATTTAAGAGTTTAAGACCAATAAAATATATTTTAAATAATGATTGGGACCTGTTAAACGTCATGTTTTTGGTACTTAATAGATGGGAACTCTCATCTGGTACAAAGTCTTTGCTAAAGCAATGTCAGGCGGCTGTATCACGCCAGAAACAGGGTCTGCTGTAATATTATAAAACAGCACACAGCTATACCGCTGTTGTTTCTAATGGTAGGTTTTTAAGCGTCTGAAATTGCTTTTAAACAAAGCTGTTTTTTTTTACAGGACATGGTTTAAATGCAATTTGCCCAACTCTAAACAACAGTTATAGAGAGAGAGAGAGAGAGAGAGAGAGAGAGAGAGAGAGAGAGGAGGGGAGGGGAGGGTTTGGGGACGGACGCGAGAGTGCCCGGCACTGACAGCCCAACCCTGTTTCTTCACTTCCTGTCAGTGGTTCGCTGTATATGTAACAGTCCTGTCTAATGTTACCATTAGCTGATTGCGACTGAGAGCAACACACTGACCGGCGTTGTATTTCAATAACAAATGATCTGTCGTCCATTTCAATATAGGTATGTACCCTTAAATGTATTATGTTATTGTGGGCTACATTTTGTAATTGCTTTGGGTGTATAAATACTAGCTGAACGAAAACAAAATGCGTTAGCCCATATATATAGCCTATATATATATATATATATATATATATATATATATATATATATATATATATATATTGAAAACTACCTAATGACTTGACGATTGATCTATTAATTCGGTTTGTACTGTTTTCTTCGAAATATTATTATTATTATTATTATTATTATTATTATTATTATTATTATTATTATTATACGTTCGTGGTGTTTAGTATAATCCCAGTCAGTCTCTATCACACATATTGTTTATTTTAGCTGCATATCGCCAATTTATTATGTTAAATCGCTTCACCAGTTTATTTACCAAATAAATCAAAGTCGTTCATATTTTTAACTGTTGTTGTGCCCGGTGATGCACAATTGTTTTCCCTGAAGTTGTAATTTAACCTCGATGTAGAATTGTTTAGAATATATATATATAGAGAGAGAGAGAGAGAGAGAGAGAGAGAGAGAGAGAGAGATGGATGTCCTATGTTATGCAGTCTGTCACAAACATAGCGTATTATTTTATAGGTATGTATAGAATGACTACGTCATTCCCGTGTACAACTCCACCCGTTAAGGTACCGCTCCCCTTTATCGCTGTTTCCTATTATACGACTTAAAATATCACATTAAAAATATCACATTTCTGATAAGAGCTGTTATAAAATACAATAAAGTCAGTAGTAAATAGGAGCAAATTCAAATAAGAGTCAATAAAAAAGAAAAATACAGTAAATAATTTGTTTTAGAGCGATTTCGACTAAGAGGAGTTAAACTTATAGTAAATGTATTTGGTTATTGTTATTTATGAATTTATTTGACAGGGACAACGTGCCATTTATTTATTTATTTATTTACATTGATGACATGTTATAAGATGCATTGTACCCAGATTTAGCTATGAGCTCATTTTTATTGGCAGCCAGTGTCCCGATGCCCCCCCATTGTAGTTTCTGGTACTTAATGCCGTTCAGTCCTGTGGCTTTGCCAAGTCACTTAAGTGATAAAATCAGGGAGCGCCATGAGAACGCATCGGATTAAGCGGAACTGCTTCTGACCTTTCTTATTTATTCATTTCTTACCGGTTCAATATCCTGTCTCGCGTGTTCTCTGTACTCCTTTCTTATGGAAGTTTTTGTAGCATTCCGGAAAAAAATACTTCTGAAAAGACTCCTCAGGCCGATATGTATGTATGTATGTATGTATGTATGTATTTAATAGGTGGGGGGTGGTTCAGGTTTAGCTTCAGATTTAGCTTACAAAATTAATATTTATTTTGCAAGTAACAGATTTTATTTTTCCAGATGTATTTTTTCAGATTTACTCGCTGACGACAAAGATTGAACTTATTTTAAATGCTGAAAGATCGGGTATTTCGGATGTATCTGTAAGCTAAATTTTGGATGTCAAGCAGGGCCGGCCTTTAGGGCCTACACCCTTTAGGGGGTCCCGCGCTCAACCGGACTGCCGTGAGATTTAATTTGGTCGCTATGTGCACGCAAAACGCTCAGGGGTGCAGATTTGGGGTACCTCGTAGAGCGCCAATAACATTAAATTCTGGCAACAGTAGTGTTTTTTAAATTGTTTTTTAGTCCTTAGCAGTCATAGGTGATGATAGTTTCTCATTGGGTCTGGACTGCGCACATGAACCACCCACACTCCTCCACACACACACAGGAGAGACGGTGCGTGTCATGTGGGAAAGTGATAGCAAGCATGTCGCAGCGCACTTTTACACAGTTATCAATACATCTTTGTTCAAAAAGATACGTGGGCAATAGTAGACTTAACAGGTAACAATACACAGTAAAATAATGTTTCGTGTTCGCAAGCCTTTCCTAGTTTATAAACACATTCTGTTTATTAAAAAATGCTGATGCTTTGGTTAGATGCATTTAATCAATTGTTTATGTTAAAACCAAATTAGTTGTTGCAGCTAATGGAAATCTAATCCATCAATACAATTCAATGCCGCTGAATTCACTAGCTATGGTTTCGGTAATATGTGGAATGTTTTGGGCTACTCGCCCTCCGGCACTTCTTGCCAGTGCTTCTAGGCAAGCATGTGTTAGTGCGGTCAGACAACACCACAGTTGTGGCGTACATCAACTGCCAGGGCGGCTTGCGGTCCCCCGGTCTTCACCGGATGGTAACACGGTTGTTGCTATGGGCACAACCGCGTTTAACCTCTCTGCGTGCAGTTCACCTACCGGGCAGAGTCAATTATGCAGCGGATCTCCTATCCAGAGCAGGGCCTCTTGCCGGCGAATGGCGTCTTCACCCTCAGGTGGTAGAGCACATCTGGGAATGGTTCGGCACAGCGCAAGTAACTCTCTTTGCTTCGCGAGAGACTACGCACTGCCCCCTAGGAGTCGATGTACTGGCTCACGAATGGCCGCCAGGGCTCCTATATGCATTTCCACCGATTCCGATGCTCCCCGCCTTCTTAGAGAAGGTCAGGGTAGAGCAAGCAACAGTGATTCTGATCGCTCTTCAGTGGCCTCGGAGAATATGGTTCCCGAGTCTGGTGCAGTTGTTGCACGGTCGCCCGAGGGAGCTCCCTCTGCGAGCGGACCTGTTGTCCCAAGCCCAAGGAGGGCTATGGCACCCGAACCCCAAGCTCATGCAGCTATGGGCTTGGCCCCTGAGCGGGAGCGCCTGTCAGCCTTAGGGCTTTCGACGGCGGTGATTTCGACCATTCAGAGTGCCAGAGCGCCCTCTACTAGGTCGCAATATACGTACAAATGGCAGTTGTTTCAAGATTGGTGTCTGGCGGAGGGCCATGACCCAATATCCTGCCCTATGGCAGTGATATTACAGTTTCTACAGAAACTGTTAGATGAAGGGAAATCTCCCTCTACTCTTAAGGCGTATTTAGCCGCCATATCAGATTGCCATGTACGCATTGACGGTTTATCACCAGGTTGCCATTTTCTGGCATCTCAAACTGGCCTCCAAGGACAACCAGTTTACCGTCATGGAGCCTTGACGTGGTGTTAGAAGCCCTTACCAAGGCACCGTTCGAGCCTCTCCACAGCGTGGACATGAAGCTTGTGTCTATGAAAACTGCATTTTTGCTATCAGTGGTATCAGCCAAACGCGTGGGTGAGTTACACGCACTCTCAGTGCATTCATCATGTACTCGTTTCGCAGGAGATGGTTCTAAGGTCTCCATGCGTCCAAATCCGGCCTTTTTACCCAAGGTCATATCCCCGTTTCATATGAACCAACCAGTCGAGTTGATGGCGTTCCATCCTCCTCCTTTTTCTTCCCCAGAGGAAGAACGGTTACACATGCTCTGCCCCGTGCGGGCATTGAGATGTTATATTGACCGTACAACGGCTGTGAGGCGAACAGAACAGCTGTTCATATGCCATGGTTCTAGGACTTTGGGTCAGCCGTTGTCTAAACAACGCCTTTCCCATTGGATAGTGGATGCTATTAAATTAGCATATGAATCTGCAGGCCTTCCACCACCAGGGCAGTTGAAGGCACATTCCACTAGGGGTATGGCGACATCCTGGGCCCTCTTTAGAGGGGTGCCGGTGTCTGACATTTGCGCTGCAGCCAGTTGGGCTACACCGCATACTTTTATGAGGTTCTACCGTTTAAATGTACTGGAATCCTCTGCTCAGTCATTCGGAGCATCCGTGTTACACTCTATGACGCCCTAGTTTTGCGGTCATATTGAGTATTGTCACGATATGGTGTTGACCCCACTTTAGGACAGGTGTCATTGCGGCGTGAGGCGCTGAGGCGGCTCCGCATATGCGTAGATGTATTGCCCACGCGGTTCGCGTTATGACATAAGTCTGTCCTACTGCCGAGAATCCTCCCTCGCGACGGCTTGGGTACACTGTTCCCATACTTGATGGTTATTTTCGACTTGAAAGGGCGATAGGTTGCAGATGCAACCCCAGTTCCCTGAAAGAAAATAACCATCAAGCCGCGAGGTCGCTCAGGAAGCCTTCACGGCCTGAAGAGCAAAAGAGGAAGAGAGTCTCTGCGCGCTGCGTATAGTAAGCTCCTAGGGGGGCGGGCTTACGTGGCAGCTCGCGCAGAGGCCTATCGGCAGCTTTGCTATAAAGCTCAGCCAATCCCTACTGCCTGACGGCAATGTCCCATACTTGATAGTTATTTTCTCTTTCAGGGAACCGGGGTTGCATCCGCAAACTATCGTTCTTCAACCATTCTGATGTAGACTTGCTTGTGTGTTTCGGATCATTGTCTTGCTGCATGACCCAGCTGCGCTTTAGCTTCAGCTCACAGACGGATGGCCTGACATTCTCCTGTAGAATTCTCTGATACAGAGCAGAATTCAAGGTTCCTTCAATGATGGCAAGGCGTCCAGGTCCTGATGCAGCAAAGCATCCCCAAACCATGACACGACTACCACCACAAATGCTTGACCATTGGTATGAGGTTCTTACTGTGGAATGCAGTGTTTGGTTTTCGCCAGACATGACGGGGCCCATGTTGGCCAAAAAGTTCCACTTGACTCATCATTCTATAGAACATTGTGTGTGTGTGTGTGTGTGTGTGTGTGTGTGTATACAGTGCCTTGCAAAAGTATTCAGACCCCTGACCAATTCTCTCATATTACTGAATTACAAATGGTACATTGAAATTTCGTTCTGTTTGATATTTTATTTTAAAACACTGAAACTCAAAATCAATTATTGTAAGGTGACATTGGTTTTATGTTGGGAAATATTTTTAAGAAAAATAAAAAAATAAAAAAACTGAAATATCTTGCTAATAATATAAATTATATATATATATATATATATATATATATATATATATATATATATATATATATATATATATACAGTACTGTGCAAAAGTTTTAGGCAGGTGTGAAAAAATACTGTAAAGTAAGAATGCTTTCAAAAATAGACATGTTAATAGATTATATTTATCAATTAGCTAAATGCAAAGTGAGTGAACAGAAGAAAAATCTAAATCAAATCCATATTTGATGTGACCACCCTTTGCCTTGAAAACAGCATCAATTCTTCTAGGTACACTTGCACAAAGTCATGGATTTTGTAGGCATATAGTCAGGTGTATGATTAAACAATTATACCAAACAGGTGCTAATGATCATCAATTCAATATGTTGGTTGAAACACAATCATTAACTGAAACAGAAACAGCTGTGTAGGAGGAATAAAACTGGGTGAGGAACAGCCAAACTCGGCTAACAAGGTGAGGTTGCTGAAGACAGTTTACTGTCAAAAGTCATACACCATGGCAACACTGAGCACAGCAACAAGACACAAGGTAGTTATACTGCATCAGCAAGGTCTCTCCCAGGCAGAAATTTCAAGGTAGACAGGGGTTTCCAGATGTGCTGTCCAAGCTCTTTTGAAGAAGCACAAAGAAACGGGCAATGTTGAGGACCGTAGACGCAGTGGTCGGCCAAGGAAACTTACTGCAGCAGATGAAAGACACATCATGCTTACTTCCCTTTGCAATCGGAAGATGTCCAGCAGTGCCATCAGCTCAGAACTGGCAGAAAACAGTGGGAACCTGGTACACCCATCTACTGTCCGGAGAAGTCTGGTCAGAAGTGGCCTTCATGGAAGACTTGCGGCCAAAAAGCCATACCTCCGGCGTGGAAACAAGGCCAGCGACTCAACTATGCACAAAAACACAGGAACTGGGGTGCAGAAAAATGGCAGCAGGTGCTCTGGACTGATGAGTCAAAATTTGAAATATTTGGCTGTAGCAGAAGGCAGTTTGTTCGCGAAGGGCTGGAGAGCGGTACACGAATGAGTGTCTGCAGGCAACAGTGAAGCATGGTGGAGGTTCCTTGCAAGTTTGGGGCTGCATTTCTGCAAATGGAGTTGGGGATTTGGTCAGAATTAATGGTCTCCTCAATGCTGAGAAGTACAGGCAGATACTTATCCATCATGCAATACCATCAGGGAGGCATCTGATTGGCCCCAAATTTATTCTGCAGCATGACAATGACCCCAAACATACAGCGAAAGTCATTAAGAACTATCTTCAGCGTAAAGAAGAACAAGGAGTCCTGGAAGTGATGGTATGGCCCCACAGAGCCCTGATCTCAACATCATCGAGTCTGTCTGGGATTACATGAAGAGAGAGAAGCAACTGAGGCTGCCTAAATCCACAGAAGAACTGTGGTTAGTTCTCCAAGATGTTTGGGCCAACCTACCTGCCGAGTTCCTTCAAAAACTGTGTGCAAGTGTACCTAGAAGAATTGATGCTGTTTTGAAGGCAAAGGGTGGTCACACCAAATATTGATTTGATGTAGATTTTTCTTCTGCTCACTCACTTTGCATTTTGTTAATTGATAAATATAAACTATTAACATGTCTATTTTTGAAAGCATTCTTACTTTACAGCATTTTTTCACACCTGCCTAAAACTTTTGCACAGTACTGTATATATATATATATATATATATAATCATATATATATATATATATATATAATCATGAACAATGTGCATCTTTTACAAGAACTGATTGCACAGATTGTTTCACCTGAAATCCATGCATGTTCTGTTAACCATTTTCCCCCTTTAAAGGTGCAGAAATACCTGCAAGTGAATTAGTGCACACCAGCAATACAAAATACCAAATGCAGTTGATTCACGTGTCTATTGATTGATTGACTGATCCTACAGAATGCATTCACCTTAATTTGTTATGTAAAGAGGATTTGTAACATCATTTTCTTTATTCAATTCCAAAACTTAAAAAAAAAAGTTACAGCTTTGAGAATAGAGCTCAGTACCTGATGTATTATTAATAATTAGAATTTCAAAGGTATTCATGTACCTGTTCCCTGACCCTGTAAGGTTCTCTTCTTTTTCCTCTTGCAGTGTGCTGTGGTGAGGGCTGCCCCTACAGTATTGCCAGCATGGCAAGCAGCAGAGCCTCCCTCTATCGCCTCGCCCTCCTGGCACTGCTCGTGGCGCTTCTGCCTCACGCCACCTTCACCAAAAAGGGAAGCGGATCCAAATCCAGCGGGGGAGCCAAGTCCAAGGGGTCGGGCGGGACCAGCAGCAAGACCCCCGGCAACACAGGACAGGGGGCTGGATCTAACTACCCTAACACTGGACAGGGCAAACCTAACACTGGAGGGGGCTACCCTAACACTGGAGGGGGCTACCCTAACACTGGAGGAGGCTACCCTAACACTGGAGGGGGCTACCCTAACACTGGAGGAGGCTACCCTAACACTGGACAGGGCAAACCTAACACTGGAGGAGGCTACCCCAACACTGGAGGAGGCTACCCTAATACTGGAGGAAGTTACCCTAACCCTGGAGGAGGCTACCCCAACACTGGAGGGGGCTACCCTAATACTGGAGGGAGCTACCCCAACACTGGAGGAGGCTACCCCAACACTGGAGGAGGCTACCCTAATACTGGAGGAAGTTACCCCAACCCTGGAGGGGGCTACCCCAACCCTGGAGGGGGCTACCCCAACACTGGAGGAGGCTACCCCAACACTGGAGGAGGCTACCCTAATACTGGAGGAGGCTACCCCAACACTGGAGGGGGCTACCCTAATACTGGAGTAGGCTACCCTAACACTGGAGGAGGCTACCCCAACACTGGAGGAAGTTACCCTAACCCTGGAGGAGGCTACCCCAACACTGGAGGGGGCTACCCTAATACTGGAGTAGGCTACCCCAACCCTGGAGGAGGCTACCCCAACACTGGAGGACGTTACCCCAACACTGGAGGGGGCTACCCTAATACAGGAGGAGGCTACCCCAACACTGGAGGAGGCTACCCTAATACTGGAGGAGGCTACCCCAACACTGGAGGAGGCTACCCCAACACTGGAGGAGGCACTCCAAAAATCTACGGGCCAGGCTATAACAGCCACAACCAGGGCAGGGCTCCCTGGAACAGTGGCGGCGGCTCTTACTTCTCTCAGTCAGTGGCAGGTCAGGGGTTCAAGCCCTCCCACAAGTCCAAGGGGTTCGGCAAGAAGGCGGCGCTGGCAGCGGGGGTAGGGGTGGCCACGGGCATGGCGATGGGGTACGGGCTGAGCCGGACGAGGTTCCCAGGCTCGTTCCCAGGTGTCTACAGGGGCCCCAGGCTGGAGATCGACTTCAACAGCGAGGAGGAAGAGCGCTACTACAACTACTACATGTGGAAGCGCTACGTGGCCACCCCCTTTGGTGGAGACAGCGGGACGCTGATGCATTACTACTTCCGGCAGCCGGCGCAGACTTACGAGATGTTTCGGGATCGGTGCTTGAAGAGAAACGACCTGCTGCCCGGAAAGGAGACTAAACGAGCTGTTCAGAGCCCAGCCGGTACCGATGAAGACGGTCCAAGTAGCAATATTAACACCACTGCCGCAGATAACAGCAAAAACACCATGGACATCCTCCCCGGCAGAAACAACAGCGCTGTTAATGCCACCAGTAACCCCCCTGTAAGTGTGAGCCCTGGAAACATTAACATCACAGAAACTGACGCAAAAAACAGCACCGGAAACACTACCGTGAATAATACCGCGAGCGAAGCAGCAAGCGCAACCCGGCCGGCTCAGGAAGACAAAGACGATGACGACGTGGTCGGCGTGATGGACGTCGGCAATCCGGAAATGATCGAGCAGATGAAGCTGTACCGCTGCATCGAGCTCTACGTGGATTACACGCACCAGTACCTCACGAAACGCACCGAGACGGACACGAGGATGCCCAAGTCGAAAGGAGCGGCCAGGCTCACCGGCTCCCTCCTGCTGCTCGTCAGCACTCTGCTACTGCAGTGACTCAGCGGGTCCAGCCTTCGAATCCGGTCCGGGTGTCAGTTCCCTAGGTTAACCCTCCTCCCCTGCAGCACGTCTGAAATTGCAGCTCGTCAGAGCTTTGTATCGCTCGCACGTTTGATTCTAGTCCCTTCTGACTACATGTAATTCCCAGTTACAGTTGTGTGGACAGCTTTAAAATAATGAAGCCCTGTTTTCTCTTGATATACCTTTTATTTACATCTATCTCTCTCTATATATCTATATAGATAGATAGATAGATAGATAGATAGATAGATACATGTAAATAAAAACAGCTCAGTACTAACCCTTTCAGTCCATATCCTAGTGCTGTTTGTTAACATAAGCTGTCAGAAGTCACGTTGGAACCTTATGGGACTCTGAGGTTGTGCAAAATGTATGTAAAAATATTTGTTTGTCCTGTTCTCATGTATACTCAATAAAGGAGTTCCTTTTTTTATTGTACAACTTAATTTAATATTCTTCAACTTGACAAAAGTAATTCAGGACTGAAAGGGTTAAAGTGTGTGTGTGTGTGAGTGTATGTATATAATTACAGGCTAACTTCACTGTAACGAGCCCTACTTATAACGAACACCCGTTGTTAACGACCCCGACAGCAAGAACCGATTTTTTCAATGCAAATTAGCCCTATTCGAACGATCAGGTACAGGATCCACCCAGATTGCACGATTTCAGTACTAACTGACTGAACTTTCTCCAGTGTCAAGTGTGTTATTCTCTCAGTGAAAACAAAGACCATGGTTGACTAATTCAAAGATAACGCTTATTCAAAGATGACCTAGTGTAGTACGAATCATGCATGACGATTGCAATCGCTGCCTCTCAGTCATCTTCACACAAACTGCAACCAGGCAATGGGTGTGAGGAGCAATCTACGCTGGGTAGGTTTTTCAGGAGAAAGGCCTGTAATTACTGTATTCAGCATGTAAGTGGACATTCTTTCCTTGTTCATTTCTTTACTGTTTTCTTTTAAATTAGTGTTGGTGTAATCTATGCGTAGAAAGGGGTTTGTTTTGTGTGCTTTTTGGAGTTGTTCTGTTTGATCAAATGATTGTTTACAGACGGGCGCTCGATTGAGACTTCCTGCCTGCCTGCCTGCCTGTCTTCTGTATGTGTCCTCTGTGCGTTACCATCGTTGGTAGCGTCACATGACCCGTCTGTTTTGTTCCCCACACACGTGACCCGAGTACCTTGTCACAATGCCTTTTAAATGTTGATCAATGTGAAGGAATCTTCATAAAAGAACTACATATTGATGTTCAATTCAAATTTGCCGTTTTGTCATTATTCTGATACAGAAAAATGCCAAACCCTGTTATAGTGAACACCCTGATATAACGATCATTTCTCCAGGTCCCAAGGGGTTCGTTATAGTGAAGTTAGCCTGTGTGTGTGTGTGTGTGTGTGTGTGTGTGTGTGTGTGTGTGTGTATATATATGTATATATATATATATATATATATATATATATATATATATATATATATATATATATATATATATATATATACACACACACACACATATATATACACACCAAAAAGTAACACTGTGTGTGTGTCTACACCTATATGTCTATTTAGCACCTTGTCCTCCTGTTTGTGGAAATATATGCATTTGCATTATGAAACAATCTGCATCTTAGCCTTGAATGTGGAATTATTGGACTCTTTATACTTGCTGGGTTTGACTTACATTACCATGTGGATTTTTGGTATTATTTTATTTTATTTATTTATTTTAACTCCTATTGCACAGCAGTTTAAGCCAGTCCGGGTTTTTCATTCTGTGAGCTTGTTAACAATACATTGTACCAAAATAAGCTCTGGAATATAGGGAAGCTAGTATAGTATAGTATAGAGGAATGGAAATAAGACTCCCATTGCACAGCAGTTTGATCCATTCCTGGTTTTATTATGAGTTTAATAAGACACACCTCAGCTTGTTACTTATACAGTGGGGCTAATCGAGCTGTTAGTAAAACCTGTAATGGGTGAAACTGCCATGCAATAGGAGTCTTATTTCCATCTCTGGTATAATATAGTATTAGTCCTCTATACCTAATACTATATATTAGAATATGAAACACATGTATTTTAAAACACGCATTCTGCTTTAATTTTATACATGGAGGCTGTGTGGTCCAGTGGTTAAAGAAAAGGGCTTGTAACCAGGAGATCCTTGGTTCAAATCCCACCTCAACCACTGACTCATTGTGTGACCCTGAGCAAGTCACTTAACCTCCTTGTGCTCCGTCTTTCGGGTGAGACGTAGTTGTAAGTGACTCTGCAGCTGATCTATAGATCACACACCCTAGTTGCCTTGGATAAAGGCGTCTGCTAAATAAACAAATAATAATAATAATATAATGAGTGAAAGTTCCAGTGGGGCGATTCCATGAAAATGGTTTGTTTGTTACACTTAATATTTTAGATGATGATCATGGATCTGTACTAATCCAGTGAAGTTTGATCCTCAAAACGTCTGGCCACGTGTAACATGTTAACGGGAGAGCTCAGCACCAGAAGCAGTTTTAATTTGGGTGGAAACCAGCTATATGTTAGCTCTAGAATACACTAGTCTTATTGTCACTCTCTGTCTGTTGTTCTGTTACTGTCCATTTTTACTGCATGCAATTTATTAGAACCTCCAGAAAAAGAAAAAAAAACGTGATTTTGCAATCACAGAATTTTTTTTTTTTCATTTACAGATTTTATAATTGACTGCAAAAAAAAAAAAGAGTTTATACATCAGGTACAGTAATGCTGCTGGGTGACGTCTGAGAGAGTGTGAGGAGGAGGAGGAGGAGGAGGAGGGGGGCTGGATATTATGTCAGCGATTGGGAGGTTTATGAGACTGTCCTCAACCTACAAATACAGAGCAGAATTACACATCCCTGCAAAACGAGGGCGAGCAGCAGTCCACATCTGCATGCATTTCACGGATTTGGTACTAAACTATAAGTTTGTTTTTTATTTCTTGCATGTGATAAACACAAATTCTAATAAAGCACTCCTTCGTATAGCCTTGATTTTCCTCTTTGCAGATTTTAATGCTGCAGATTTCCGTGGAGACTAATGTCGCTTATAAAAGTTTCCCATGTAAAAGCATAACAAAGTGTAATCAAGCATAGTGTGGTAAAGAATAGGGAAGCATTGTAAAGAATAGTAAGGTAAAGCATATTAATAAGCATAGCAAACCAGGGTACGCTGTGGTAAAAGTATTTGTACCGTGGTAAACGTTTATAAGGGGTATAGAAGGTTAGCATAGCTCTCATCCACATTTTTCAACAGTGATTTGTGAAAAGTCCTAACCCTTTTGCCGGTTAAAGTCAAACCCAGTCTTTTTCTTCAATGTGGGTAATTGTGAATGTACATTTTTCACTTGAACTTCACATTCTGTTATAAACATTAATAAAGTCTTGTGAAGCCTACAGCCCAGTCCTTGCTTTACTTTATCTATCACCTTTGACTTATGAACTTTTTCTCAATAAACTCCGGGTCAAATTTATCCCTAAACAAAGCAGGGATGGAAATAAGACTCCTGTTGCATAGCAGTTTCGCCCATTCCAGGTTTTAGTACAAGCTTGATTAGCCCCAGTATGTATAGGTAGCAAGCTTAGGTGTATCTTATTAAACTCAAAGTAAAACCAGGAATGGATCAAACTGCGATGCAGTGGGAGTCTTATTTTCATCCCTGAACACACCCATTATTCTTTAACCTTTTCAGTCCTTATCTTAGCGCATGTTAACATAAGCTATCAGAAGTCACGTTGGAACCTCACGGGACTCCTAGCTCCCAGTCTGAGGTCGTGTACATGTGTCCTGTTCTCATGTATACTCAATAAAGGAGTTTCTTTTTCAGCTCGACAAACATAATTCAGGACTGAAAGAGTTAAAGTGAGCGTACAGGTCTCTTAAACACAACCACCTTCTCTATCAGACTCCAAACAAAAGCACTTTGATCCAGTGAGTGCAGCTGGCCAATTAATTGTGCCTTTTTTAAATGAGCAGACCTCCCCCGAACAGAAACAGTACAACTGCATTCCTGTGCAACACTACACTGTGTCCACCAGATGGAGCAACGAGTCAGCCAAACAAGGACAACTGTGGGCCAATGCACTTTAATTACAACAACAGCGATGACTGTTTTTCCACCTCCCCAATACAACACTATACAAGCAATTTCAACACTCTGATCTTGAAAGGCAAAACTGGGTTATGAAATTAATAATTCACAACCTCAGATTGAGGAATAGGATAAATAATTAACACATGCAAGCGCAAACTGGTTTAAAAAAATCATGAGTTTCTGCCTGGGGGAGCAGGGAATTGGAGCACAGGCTTCAAGAGGCTAAAAGCAAAATTTCATAAGTCTAATCTCGTCACTTGTATTCATTACATAGGTCTCAAACGTGCAGTTTCGAAAGAAACACGTGGTATCGCAAACCGGCATTTATATTTTAAAATGTGGCACTACGCTGGCCAGGGAATCTCTTACACTCGCACATCCTAGGTCAGTCCTGCTCAGCCGTGTCTTCGGGGTCATGTTACTGACTGTGAAACATGTCAGTCATTAGGGGAAGCAGCTGGTTGGCTAAGGACAGGAAAGC
>CM060283.1:2137185-2232185 GCA_030684275.1 Acipenser oxyrinchus oxyrinchus
TACAGTCTAGTATAGAGAACTCAGTGCTGTACTGGGGATCTGAGAGCCAGCTAATTCAATACAGTCTAGTATAGAGAACTCAGTGCTGTACTGGGGATCTGAGAGCCAGCTAATTCAATACAGTCTAGTATAGAGAACTCAGTGCTGTACTGGGGATCTGAGAGCCAGCTAATTCAATACAGTCTAGTATAGAGAACTCAGTGCTGTACTGGGGATCTGAGAGCCAGCTAATTCAATACAGTCTAGTATAGAGAACTCAGTGCTGTACTGGGGATCTGAGAGCCAGCTAATTCAATACAGTCTAGTATAGAGAACTCAGTGCTGTACTGGGGATCTGAGAGCCAGCTAATTCAATACAGTCTAGTATAGAGAACTCAGTGCTGTACTGGGGATCTGAGAGCCAGCTAATTCAATACAGTCTAGTATAGAGAACTCAGTGCTGTACTGGGGATCTGAGAGCCAGCTAATTCAATACAGTCTAGTATAGAGAACTCAGTGCTGTACTGGGGATCTGAGAGCCAGCTAATTCAATACAGTCTAGTATAGAGAACTCAGTGCTGTACTGGGGATCTGAGAGCCAGCTAATTCAATACAGTCTAGTATAGAGAACTCAGTGCTGTACTGGGGATCTGAGAGCCAGCTAATTCAATACAGTCTAGTATAGAGAACTCAGTGCTGTACTGGGGATCTGAGAGCCAGCTAATTCAATACAGTCTAGTATAGAGAACTCAGTGCTGTACTGGGGATCTGAGAGCCAGCTAATTCAATACAGTCTAGTATAGAGAACTCAGTGCTGTACTGGGGATCTGAGAGCCAGCTAATTCAATACAGTCTAGTATAGAGAACTCAGTGCTGTACTGGGGATCTGAGAGCCAGCTAATTCAATACAGTCTAGTATAGAGAACTCAGTGCTGTACTGGGGATCTGAGAGCCAGCTAATTCAATACAGTCTAGTATAGAGAACTCAGTGCTGTACTGGGGATCTGAGAGCCAGCTAATTCAATACAGTCTAGTATAGAGAACTCAGTGCTGTACTGGGGATCTGAGAGCCAGCTAATTCAATACAGTCTAGTATAGAGAACTCAGTGCTGTACTGGGGATCTGAGAGCCAGCTAATTCAATACAGTCTAGTATAGAGAACTCAGTGCTGTACTGGGGATCTGAGAGCCAGCTAATTCAATACAGTCTAGTATAGAGAACTCAGTGCTGTACTGGGGATCTGAGAGCCAGCTAATTCAATACAGTCTAGTATAGAGAACTCAGTGCTGTACTGGGGATCTGAGAGCCAGCTAATTCAATACAGTCTAGTATAGAGAACTCAGTGCTGTACTGGGGATCTGAGAGCCAGCTAATTCAATACAGTCTAGTATAGAGAACTCAGTGCTGTACTGGGGATCTGAGAGCCAGCTAATTCAATACAGTCTAGTATAGAGAACTCAGTGCTGTACTGGGGATCTGAGAGCCAGCTAATTCAATACAGTCTAGTATAGAGAACTCAGTGCTGTACTGGGGATCTGAGAGCCAGCTAATTCAATACAGTCTAGTATAGAGAACTCAGTGCTGTACTGGGGATCTGAGAGCCAGCTAATTCAATACAGTCTAGTATAGAGAACTCAGTGCTGTACTGGGGATCTGAGAGCCAGCTAATTCAATACAGTCTAGTATAGAGAACTCAGTGCTGTACTGGGGATCTGAGAGCCAGCTAATTCAATACAGTCTAGTATAGAGAACTCAGTGCTGTACTGGGGATCTGAGAGCCAGCTAATTCAATACAGTCTAGTATAGAGAACTCAGTGCTGTACTGGGGATCTGAGAGCCAGCTAATTCAATACAGTCTAGTGTAGAGAACTCAGTGCTGTACTGGGGATCTGAGAGCCAGCTAATTCAATACAGTCTAGTATAGAGAACTCAGTGCTGTACTGGGGATCTGAGAGCCAGCTAATTCAATACAGTCTAGTATAGAGAACTCAGTGCTGTACTGGGGATCTGAGAGCCAGCTAATTCAATACAGTCTAGTATAGAGAACTCAGTGCTGTACTGGGGATCTGAGAGCCAGCTAATTCAATACAGTCTAGTATAGAGAACTCAGTGCTGTACTGGGGATCTGAGAGCCAGCTAATTCAATACAGTCTAGTATAGAGAACTCAGTGCTGTACTGGGGATCTGAGAGCCAGCTAATTCAATACAGTCTAGTATAGAGAACTCAGTGCTGTACTGGGGATCTGAGAGCCAGCTAATTCAATACAGTCTAGTGTAGAGAACTCAGTGCTGTACTGGGGATCTGAGAGCCAGCTAATTCAATACAGTCTAGTATAGAGAACTCAGTGCTGTACTGGGGATCTGAGAGCCAGCTAATTCAATACAGTCTAGTATAGAGAACTCAGTGCTGTACTGGGGATCTGAGAGCCAGCTAATTCAATACAGTCTAGTATAGAGAACTCAGTGCTGTACTGGGGATCTGAGAGCCAGCTAATTCAATACAGTCTAGTATAGAGAACTCAGTGCTGTACTGGGGATCTGAGAGCCAGCTAATTCAATACAGTCTAGTATAGAGAACTCAGTGCTGTACTGGGGATCTGAGAGCCAGCTAATTCAATACAGTCTAGTATAGAGAACTCAGTGCTGTACTGGGGATCTGAGAGCCAGCTAATTCAATACAGTCTAGTATAGAGAACTCAGTGCTGTACTGGGGATCTGAGAGCCAGCTAATTCAATACAGTCTAGTGTAGAGAACTCAGTGCTGTACTGGGGATCTGAGAGCCAGCTAATTCAATACAGTCTAGTGTAGAGAACTCAGTGCTGTACTGGGATCTGAGAGCCAGCTAATTCAATACAGTCTAGTATAGAGAACTCAGTGCTGTACTGGGGATCTGAGAGCCAGCTAATTCAATACAGTCTAGTGTAGAGAACTCAGTGCTGTACTGGGGATCTGAGAGCCAGCTAATTCAATACAGTCTAGTGTAGAGAACTCAGTGCTGTACTGGGGATCTGAGAGCCAGCTAATTCAATACAGTCTAGTGTAGAGAACTCAGTGCTGTACTGGGGATCTGAGAGCCAGCTAATTCAATACAGTCTAGTGTAGAGAACTCAGTGCTGTACTGGGGATCTGAGAGCCAGCTAATTCAATACAGTCTAGTATAGAGAACTCAGTGCTGTACTGGGGATCTGAGAGCCAGCTAATTCAATACAGTCTAGTGTAGAGAGCTCAGTGCTGTACTGGGGATCTGAGAGCCAGCTAATTCAATACAGTCTAGTGTAGAGAACTCAGTGCTGTGCTGGGGATCTGAGAGCCAGCTAATTCAATACAGTCTAGTGTAGAGAACTCAGTGCTGTACTGGGGATCTGAGAGCCAGCTAATTCAATACAGTCTAGTATAGAGAACTCAGTGCTGTACTGGGGATCTGAGAGCCAGCTAATTCAATACAGTCTAGTATAGAGAACTCAGTGCTGTACTGGGGATCTGAGAGCCAGCTAATTCAATACAGTCTAGTGTAGAGAACTCAGTGCTGTACTGGGGATCTGAGAGCCAGCTAATTCAATACAGTCTAGTGTAGAGAACTCAGTGCTGTACTGGGGATCTGAGAGCCAGCTAATTCAATACAGTCTAGTATAGAGAACTCAGTGCTGTACTGGGGATCTGAGAGCCAGCTAATTCAATACAGTCTAGTATAGAGAACTCAGTGCTGTACTGGGGATCTGAGAGCCAGCTAATTCAATACAGTCTAGTATAGAGAACTCAGTGCTGTACTGGGGATCTGAGAGCCAGCTAATTCAATACAGTCTAGTATAGAGAACTCAGTGCTGTACTGGGGATCTGAGAGCCAGCTAATTCAATACAGTCTAGTATAGAGAACTCAGTGCTGTACTGGGGATCTGAGAGCCAGCTAATTCAATACAGTCTAGTGTAGAGAACTCAGTGCTGTACTGGGGATCTGAGAGCCAGCTAATTCAATACAGTCTAGTGTAGAGAACTCAGTGCTGTACTGGGGATCTGAGAGCCAGCTAATTCAATACAGTCTAGTGTAGAGAACTCAGTGCTGTACTGGGGATCTGAGAGCCAGCTAATTCAATACAGTCTAGTGTAGAGAACTCAGTGCTGTACTGGGGATCTGAGAGCCAGCTAATTCAATACAGTCTAGTGTAGAGAACTCAGTGCTGTACTGGGGATCTGAGAGCCAGCTAATTCAATACAGTCTAGTGTAGAGAACTCAGTGCTGTACTGGGGATCTGAGAGCCAGCTAATTCAATACAGTCTAGTGTAGAGAACTCAGTGCTGTACTGGGGATCTGAGAGCCAGCTAATTCAATACAGTCTAGTGTAGAGAACTCAGTGCTGTACTGGGGATCTGAGAGCCAGCTAATTCAATACAGTCTAGTGTAGAGAACTCAGTGCTGTACTGGGGATCTGAGAGCCAGCTAATTCAATACAGTCTAGTGTAGAGAACTCAGTGCTGTACTGGGGATCTGAGAGCCAGCTAATTCAATACAGTCTAGTGTAGAGAACTCAGTGCTGTACTGGGGATCTGAGAGCCAGCTAATTCAATACAGTCTAGTGTAGAGAACTCAGTGCTGTACTGGGGATCTGAGAGCCAGCTAATTCAATACAGTCTAGTGTAGAGAACTCAGTGCTGTACTGGGGATCTGAGAGCCAGCTAATTCAATACAGTCTAGTATAGAGAACTCAGTGCTGTACTGGGGATCTGAGAGCCAGCTAATTCAATACAGTCTAGTATAGAGAACTCAGTGCTGTACTGGGGATCTGAGAGCCAGCTAATTCAATACAGTCTAGTATAGAGAACTCAGTGCTGTACTGGGGATCTGAGAGCCAGCTAATTCAATACAGTCTAGTATAGAGAACTCAGTGCTGTACTGGGGATCTGAGAGCCAGCTAATTCAATACAGTCTAGTGTAGAGAACTCAGTGCTGTACTGGGGATCTGAGAGCCAGCTAATTCAATACAGTCTAGTATAGAGAACTCAGTGCTGTACTGGGGATCTGAGAGCCAGCTAATTCAATACAGTCTAGTGTAGAGAACTCAGTGCTGTACTGGGGATCTGAGAGCCAGCTAATTCAATACAGTCTAGTGTAGAGAACTCAGTGCTGTACTGGGGATCTGAGAGCCAGCTAATTCAATACAGTCTAGTGTAGAGAACTCAGTGCTGTACTGGGGATCTGAGAGCCAGCTAATTCAATACAGTCTAGTGTAGAGAACTCAGTGCTGTACTGGGGATCTGAGAGCCAGCTAATTCAATACAGTCTAGTGTAGAGAACTCAGTGCTGTACTGGGGATCTGAGAGCCAGCTAATTCAATACAGTCTAGTGTAGAGAACTCAGTGCTGTACTGGGGATCTGAGAGCCAGCTAATTCAATACAGTCTAGTGTAGAGAACTCAGTGCTGTACTGGGGATCTGAGAGCCAGCTAATTCAATACAGTCTAGTATAGAGAACTCAGTGCTGTACTGGGGATCTGAGAGCCAGCTAATTCAATACAGTCTAGTGTAGAGAACTCAGTGCTGTACTGGGGATCTGAGAGCCAGCTAATTCAATACAGTCTAGTATAGAGAACTCAGTGCTGTACTGGGGATCTGAGAGCCAGCTAATTCAATACAGTCTAGTGTAGAGAACTCAGTGCTGTACTGGGGATCTGAGAGCCAGCTAATTCAATACAGTCTAGTATAGAGAACTCAGTGCTGTACTGGGGATCTGAGAGCCAGCTAATTCAATACAGTCTAGTGTAGAGAACTCAGTGCTGTACTGGGGATCTGAGAGCCAGCTAATTCAATACAGTCTAGTATAGAGAACTCAGTGCTGTACTGGGGATCTGAGAGCCAGCTAATTCAATACAGTCTAGTGTAGAGAACTCAGTGCTGTACTGGGGATCTGAGAGCCAGCTAATTCAATACAGTCTAGTGTAGAGAACTCAGTGCTGTACTGGGGATCTGAGAGCCAGCTAATTCAATACAGTCTAGTGTAGAGAACTCAGTGCTGTACTGGGGATCTGAGAGCCAGCTAATTCAATACAGTCTAGTATAGAGAACTCAGTGCTGTACTGGGGATCTGAGAGCCAGCTAATTCAATACAGTCTAGTGTAGAGAACTCAGTGCTGTACTGGGGATCTGAGAGCCAGCTAATTCAATACAGTCTAGTATAGAGAACTCAGTGCTGTACTGGGGATCTGAGAGCCAGCTAATTCAATACAGTCTAGTATAGAGAACTCAGTGCTGTACTGGGGATCTGAGAGCCAGCTAATTCAATACAGTCTAGTGTAGAGAACTCAGTGCTGTACTGGGGATCTGAGAGCCAGCTAATTCAATACAGTCTAGTGTAGAGAACTCAGTGCTGTACTGGGGATCTGAGAGCCAGCTAATTCAATACAGTCTAGTATAGAGAACTCAGTGCTGTACTGGGGATCTGAGAGCCAGCTAATTCAATACAGTCTAGTGTAGAGAACTCAGTGCTGTACTGGGGATCTGAGAGCCAGCTAATTCAATACAGTCTAGTATAGAGAACTCAGTGCTGTACTGGGGATCTGAGAGCCAGCTAATTCAATACAGTCTAGTATAGAGAACTCAGTGCTGTACTGGGGATCTGAGAGCCAGCTAATTCAATACAGTCTAGTGTAGAGAACTCAGTGCTGTACTGGGGATCTGAGAGCCAGCTAATTCAATACAGTCTAGTGTAGAGAACTCAGTGCTGTACTGGGGATCTGAGAGCCAGCTAATTCAATACAGTCTAGTGTAGAGAACTCAGTGCTGTACTGGGGATCTGAGAGCCAGCTAATTCAATACAGTCTAGTGTAGAGAACTCAGTGCTGTACTGGGGATCTGAGAGCCAGCTAATTCAATACAGTCTAGTGTAGAGAACTCAGTGCTGTACTGGGGATCTGAGAGCCAGCTAATTCAATACAGTCTAGTGTAGAGAACTCAGTGCTGTACTGGGGATCTGAGAGCCAGCTAATTCAATACAGTCTAGTGTAGAGAACTCAGTGCTGTACTGGGGATCTGAGAGCCAGCTAATTCAATACAGTCTAGTGTAGAGAACTCAGTGCTGTACTGGGGATCTGAGAGCCAGCTAATTCAATACAGTCTAGTGTAGAGAACTCAGTGCTGTACTGGGGATCTGAGAGCCAGCTAATTCAATACAGTCTAGTGTAGAGAACTCAGTGCTGTACTGGGGATCTGAGAGCCAGCTAATTCAATACAGTCTAGTGTAGAGAACTCAGTGCTGTACTGGGGATCTGAGAGCCAGCTAATTCAATACAGTCTAGTGTAGAGAACTCAGTGCTGTACTGGGGATCTGAGAGCCAGCTAATTCAATACAGTCTAGTGTAGAGAACTCAGTGCTGTACTGGGGATCTGAGAGCCAGCTAATTCAATACAGTCTAGTGTAGAGAACTCAGTGCTGTACTGGGGATCTGAGAGCCAGCTAATTCAATACAGTCTAGTGTAGAGAACTCAGTGCTGTACTGGGGATCTGAGAGCCAGCTAATTCAATACAGTCTAGTATAGAGAACTCAGTGCTGTACTGGGGATCTGAGAGCCAGCTAATTCAATACAGTCTAGTGTAGAGAACTCAGTGCTGTACTGGGGATCTGAGAGCCAGCTAATTCAATACAGTCTAGTATAGAGAACTCAGTGCTGTACTGGGGATCTGAGAGCCAGCTAATTCAATACAGTCTAGTATAGAGAACTCAGTGCTGTACTGGGGATCTGAGAGCCAGCTAATTCAATACAGTCTAGTATAGAGAACTCAGTGCTGTACTGGGGATCTGAGAGCCAGCTAATTCAATACAGTCTAGTGTAGAGAACTCAGTGCTGTACTGGGGATCTGAGAGCCAGCTAATTCAATACAGTCTAGTGTAGAGAACTCAGTGCTGTACTGGGGATCTGAGAGCCAGCTAATTCAATACAGTCTAGTGTAGAGAACTCAGTGCTGTGCTGGGGATCTGAGAGCCAGCTAATTCAATACAGTCTAGTGCAGAGAACTCAGTGCTGTGCTGGGGATCTGAGAGCCAGCTAATTCAATACAGTCTAGTGTAGAGAACTCAGTGCTGTGCTGGGGATCTGAGAGCCAGCTAATTCAATACAGTCTAGTGTAGAGAACTCAGTGCTGTGCTGGGGATCTGAGAGCCAGCTAATTCAATACAGTCTAGTGTAGAGAACTCAGTGCTGTACTGGGGATCTGAGAGCCAGCTAATTCAATACAGTCTAGTGTAGAGAACTCAGTGCTGTACTGGGGATCTGAGAGCCAGCTAATTCAATACAGTCTAGTGTAGAGAACTCAGTGCTGTACTGGGGATCTGAGAGCCAGCTAATTCAATACAGTCTAGTGTAGAGAACTCAGTGCTGTACTGGGGATCTGAGAGCCAGCTAATTCAATACAGTCTAGTGTAGAGAACTCAGTGCTGTGCTGGGGATCTGAGAGCCAGCTAATTCAATACAGTCTAGTGTAGAGAGCTCAGTGCTGTGCTGGGGATCTGAGAGCCAGCTAATTCAATACAGTCTAGTGTAGAGAGCTCAGTGCTGTACTGGGGATCTGAGAGCCAGCTAATTCAATACAGTCTAGTATAGAGAGCTCAGTGCTGTACTGGGGATCTGAGAGCCAGCTAATTCAATACAGTCTAGTATAGAGAACTCAGTGCTGTGGATCTGAGAGCCAGCTAATTCAATACAGTCTAGTGTAGAGAACTCAGTGCTGTACTGGGGATCTGAGAGCCAGCTAATTCAATACAGTCTAGTGTAGAGAACTCAGTGCTGTACTGGGGATCTGAGAGCCAGCTAATTCAATACAGTCTAGTGTAGAGAACTCAGTGCTGTACTGGGGATCTGAGAGCCAGCTAATGCTGATTCATAATTTTGCGCAGCATTATTAACAATAATGTGTTTCTGTCATAGACATTTTCCCCTTTGCATGTCATCCTCCATGTACCCTACAGATCTTCCGACAATGCGGATCACGACTGCATAGGAAGGGAGTATCGTCTGTCTCTCAATTCACATCACCAGTGACGGTTTTCCAGAAAATTACATTTTCCAGCCCGCCAAACTCTCCCCCCAAAAAAGGCCACTTTGTTGTTAAACTTTTAAAAGGGACGAAACGGTGAGAGAGATTCGAGGGGTTTACCGCTGCAGCAAACAGACCAGCACAGCGGATTCCAGGGAGCCTGTGAAAGCAGGCAAGGTTATCAAGTCTCTACTGTGCTCACGGTCGCTGTTCACAGATCCAATTAGAGCGAGCCTGGCTGATTGATGACTGTACGGGTCACTGCATACAGACAGGAGGGATTAGGGACTCTGTGTCCTTACAGCGTGGCTTTGCAGGCATGTAAACAGAACCTTCTAAAAGTTTCCCACAGTAAAAGCCTAATAAACTACAATAAAGCCCACTGAAAGCATGATGAAGATTAATAAGCATTGTAAAGAATTGCAAGGTGTGTTAAAGCATATTCATAAACCAGGGTAAACTGTGGTAAATGCATAGTATAAGCATGGTGAAAACTGCAAAAAAATACTGTGGTAAACTGCAACGTTAAACAGCATCTGTCAGACCTCTATTAAAATAATATATAGAAAAATTAAACCGGTAACACAAAATCGGTAAAATAAAATCACAGGTTCTCATGTTTCCCATCTGACTAATTAATAGCTCAATGTTGAGTGTGAATTATATATTAATAAATATGGAAACATAAGCACATAGCGCTGAACAGGAATCTGATTAACAGTTAATATTTTAACAGTTTATTTTTTGTTTGGAATTGGAAGGGTATGATCTTTTAACAATTATAGTTATAGAATTTATAGAAGTATAAATGGAGGGAGCCCCCTTTCTCTTAAGGGGTGAGGGAGGGAGGGAGCACCATTTCTCTTAGGGGGTGAGGGAGGGAGGGAGGGAGCAGTTCAGTCTCTATGCCTCAAGTCTGCCCTGGACTGGAGGGAGCCCCCTTTCTCTATGGGACTGAGGGAGGGAGGGAGCAGTTCAGTCTCTATGCCTCTAGCTTGCCCTGGACTGGAAGGAGCCCCCTTTCTCTTAGGGGGTGACAGAGGGAGGGAGCAGTTCAGTCTCTATGCCTCTAGCTTGCCCTGGACTGGAGGGAGCACCCTTTCTCTTAGGGGGTGAGGGAGGGAGGGAGCAGTTCAGTCTCTATGCCTCAAGCCTGCCCTGAACTGGAGGGAGCCCCCTTTCTCTTAGGGGGTGAGGGAGGGAGCAGTTCAGTCTCTATGCTTCAAGTCTGCCCTGGACTGGAGGGAGCCCCCTTTCTCTTTGGGACTGAGGAAGGGAGGGAGCAGTTCAGTCTCTATGCCTCTAGCTTGCCCTGGACTGGAAGGAGCCCCCTTTCTCTTAGGGGGTGAGGGAGGGAGGGAGCAGTTGAGTCTCTATGCCTCAAGCCTGCCCTGGGCTGGAGGGAGCCCCCTTTCTCTTTGGGGTTGAGGGAGGGAGGGAGCAGTTCAGTCTCTATGCCTCTAGCTTGCCCTGGACTGGAGGGAGCCCCCTTTCTCTTAGGGGGTGAGGGAGGGAGGGAGCCCCCTTTCTCTTTGGGACTGAGGGAGGGAGGGAGCAGTTCAGTCTCTATGCCTCTAGCTTGCCCTGGACTGGAAGGAGCCCCCTTTCTCTTAGGGGGTGAGGGAGGGAGGGAGCAGTTCAGTCTCCATGCCTCTAGCCTGCCCTGGAGGGTTGAAATGATTTCTATAACATTGAGAATTTTAAAAGAACATTCTGCAGCACATACTGTAACATCAAACATATTTTATTTTTCATGTCAATACTTATATAGCCATGTTGAACAGCAGAACAAATTGCAGAATTCATACAACTGTGTACAAAAGATATCGTAACAAAACACAGTGTCAATAGTAAACCAGACAACTGACACACGCTTACCCATCCCTAAATTCAAAGAGCACAATATTTATACACAAAAGATTTATATGGAAAACTTCTCATGACCCTGAACTTCAATGCAGCACTGGCAGTGCAATGCAACTGTACTGAGGGCAATGCTGAGAGCTCTGCTGCTATCTCTGATTAACCCTTTCATGCATGACATACTGAAAATAGCTTTAAAAAATGTGGACACATACTACAAACTTATTTCTATGGGGAAAGAATAACATCATCATATGAGGTGACCATGCATTTGCGTCTCCCCCTGTGTCCCCATATAAAGACTAGAAGAAAGTTTTCTTTATTATTATTTCTTTATTTAGCAGACGCCTTTATCCAAGGCGACTTACACAGAGACTAGGGTGTGTGAACTATGCATCAGCTGCAGAGTCACTTAAAACTACGTCTCACCCGAAAGACAGAGCACAAGGAGGTTAAGTGACTTGCTCAGGGTCACACAATGAGTCAGTGGCTGAGGTGGGATTTGAACCGGGGACCTCCTGGTTACAAGCGCTTTTCTTTAACCACTGAACCACACAGCCTCCTATCCTTTATCCATCCCCATATGAGGTGCATGAAAGGGTTAAAAAAAGTACTGTCCAGACTATGGTTTACTATAGTATACTGCAGTACATACTAAAGGAAATTATCCTTAGAGTGAAACTCGTCATCCAATTGTCTTACGCAGGGAGACAGCATGAACAGTTGGTGCTGTTGCCCACAAAATCAGTCGATAGTTCCTTCTGACCCCACCTCACAACAAACTAAATAGAGAACCAGCCCCAGCACCATCGATATCTCTGGATTAGAGTTACTGTAGGACTCCTGTACACTGGGACAGTATGGGACAGTTCAAGCTTTTTAACTCACACCGCAATGCATTCTGGTAAATGTAGTCCTGCTTCTCTAACAGTAAAGAAACAAGTGGAAGCTACCTGAGACAGGTGAAACATACCAGAATGCATAGGAAATCATTGCCCCGGTGTACAGGAGTCATACAGTAACCCTGCTCTGGGGGGGTTAGTGTCTTATTGCTGGTGTCAGTAGCTGCACGCCCACCTTTGCCTCGCTGTGTTTTAACATAATCTTCAGGTTTGAACAATACCAGCGGCGGGCTGACTAATCTGATGAACAGGAGTACCACGCTGTTGCTGTTAAGAGCACTAGTTTTTTGGAAAGTTTTTTTTTATTGTACAAGATATGCATATAGAGTTCTACTTTGCAACATACAGGTCATTGTTTGCAAACTGTATAATAACGTTGCCTGTCAGACCAGAAGGTCCTGTAGCCTGTACAATGACGCTAGTTCAATCCAATATAAATCAATCAGATCAATGAATATGATAAAATCCGCCGTGCCTCCCTGTATAAAATGAAACCTGATCCTCAAGTCAGAGAAAGTGACAGGCACTACATGGATCGCTTAGCCCTTATAAGATGCAGCCATTGCATTTAAAACTGCAGCGAATGGGGGAGCGCACGCTACATCTGTCCTTGCCTTCTGTGCAGTGTGTTTTGTCAGGAAGCAGGCATTGTTGGTTCACCAGTTGGTTGGTTTGTTTGTTTATTTAGCAGATGCCTTTATCCAAGGCGACTTACAGAGACTAGGGTGTGTGAACTATGCATCAGCTGCAGAGTCACTTACAACTACGTCTCACCCGAAAGACGGAGCACAAGGAGGTGAAGTGACGTGCTCAGGGTCACACAACGAGTCAGTGGCTGAGGTGGGATTTGAACCGGGGACCTCCTGGTTACAAGCCCTTTTCTTTAACCACTGGACCACACAGCCTCCTATAGCTGCAGGCACGTGGACGCTCTTTCTTTCTGTCCCTGTCATGTGATATAAACAGACAGACTTGCTACTACCTGCAGCAGCAGGAGGTTATGAATACCAAGCTCTGTTCTGGCTCGGGGGTGTACAAATGTAAACTTGTTTACAAGAAAAAAAAACTGCCAAGCTATTTTCAACAATTTAACAACAAGCTTAACTGTAGTGCGGCACCCAAACTAGCGACACATACAGGTGACCCTTGACTTCTGTGTCCGGTTGCAGACCGGATTGTAGATTGCAGACCGCAGACAGAACCGGCTGCAGCCCCAGTTTGATACTGGGATCGAGACGAGTTTAACAGACTGGTTTCGTGTGTCCCTCGAGTCGCTTTCTGACCTTTTTTTGTGCAGGGACCGCACTGCTCAATTAAACAGCGAGAGCAAACACAGCAATTATCAAGATTCGCTTCGGTGCGGCCCCACAGGAATGAAATGATTGAAGAAAGAAATAATGTTACGATCAGTAACAGGAATCACCCCAAACCCTGCTCTTGCATTCGTATTAATTTTTCTTTTTTTAATTTGCAGTCTTTGGGATTATTTTTACTTCTGGGTTAATTCAATCTAGAGATATTACTGTGTACAGTAAGAATCCCTTTAATCGTATCTTATTCTCTGTCTTTAAGAGATTTCCAAAGCCCCCTAATTGATACACTGCCTGTTTCTGCCCCTATATTTAGAAATCTAAAGCACTGGGCAACCCATGTAAATATATAACCAGCATCTACTCCCCTCCCTCCTTTCCTACACAAAATAGCGTCACTAGCTGAATCTGTAAAGAACATTTTGAATTAGTTAGATCATCAAAACTATCCTAATTTACAAGCTTTTTTTGTTTGTTTTTGTGTACTTATAATGCAAGCCTGCGTTCTGCAAAAATAAATGAAAGAAGCTGCTTGCTGGAGATGACAAGCTGCGTTATTCACACAGCACAGGACAATAACACACACACACACACACACACACACACACAGTCAGGATGGGGATCTCCTGAATTGAAGACCATGCCGAGATGGAAATGAGACTCCCATTGCATAGCAGTTTGATCCATTCCTGGTTTTGCTATGGGTTTAATAAGACTCCCATTGCATAGCACTTTGATCCAGTCTGGAATGGGTGAAACCTCTATGCAACAGGGAGTCTTATTCCCATCCCTGCCATGTCCAATATAACCTGGCCGGGCTGGAATTGCATTTAGCCCCTCAAGCCTTCATCCAGGTCCCGAGCAGCCCCAGTGCGAGGGATCCCAGCAGGGTGATCACGCTGGCAGCGTGCTGTCCGGCCTCATTGTGGTACTGATCTTCGGACAGCATCATGGAGCGGTTTCCGTTCATGGGGTCGGGGTAGTAATCGCGCTGATTCTCCTCCGAGAAGTCGTCTCCGTACCTCTGGTTAAAGCGAGGTCTCCCCATGGACCCCAGCCCGTACCCCATTGCCGCCCCGGCCACTGCCCCCACCGCCGCCGCGCCCGCCATCTTCATGCCCTGATTGGACGAGCCGCGGTTTATGTGCTCTCCCGCTGGGGGCGGGGCCTTGGGCTTGGATCCGCCCCCGAATCGGCCTCTCAGCCTGCCTCCTCTGGATCTGCCCCTGCCACCTCGCGATTGGACCACGGGGGTGAGCGTTGCCAGGAGCAACAGGGAGGCCCAGGTGAGAGCCAGCACGCCATGGCAACGCATTCTGGTGCACCCTGGGAAAACACAAACAAATTATTATTATTATTATTTATTTCTTAGCAGACGTCCTTATCCAGGGCGACTTACAATTGTTACAAGATATCACATTATTTTTACATACAATTACCCATTTATACAGTTAGGTTTTTACTGAAGCAATCTAGGTAAAGTACCTTGCTCAAGGGTACAGCAGCAGTGACCCCCACCTGGGATTGAACCCACGACCCTCCGGTCAAGAGTCCAGAGCCCTAACCACTACTCCACACTGCTGCCCCCATAAATAAGTTTGTTTTATTTACTATACTATACTATACTATACTATACTATACTATACTATAGGGTGTATTTCTTTCACAGTTATCACATATTTCACATGAAATGGGTACATTGCTGTGTAATATGTAGTTCCCATTTCTGAAAGATTAAAGATCAATATACATATTTTTTTATCACTTAAAAATAAATACAGCAAACACTTGTCTTATTGACGCGCTGCCTGTTACACTGCATTTAGGAACCTGGCAGCCGGTTTAGTTTGCTTCCGGTAAATGATTGAACACACACTGCCTAGAGCTGCACGATTTTTTTAAAATGTCTTCAACAAAAAAAGACACCAGCTGCATCAAAGATCGGAAATCTTTCTGCCGAAGATCCCCCGTCGTGTACATTTCACACGTCTGTTGTTATTTTGACATGTATGTATGTTTTCATTTTGCTTGATAGTTCACTGATGGTGAAAAAAGAATTTAAAAAGTGGACATAAAAAAGGAAATATTCTACAATTTAGCATTTACTGTTTTTCGGGTAAGCATCTCAATATTTAGCAACATTTGTTGGAGAATAACTCAAGAGAAAATGATCAGTTTTGAATGTGACAATGAGATTATTTTTCTGCTTTAAAAAATTATATGTTTAAATCGTGAAATTTCTTGAAACATCTATTTTCAGACCGTGGCATTTTATACAGTGAACAAAATGCAGCCTTAACTATACAATACTATACAGAACACTCACATGATGCCAGGACACCACATGATAGCTCTGCTGACCTCAAAGTGACTTTTAAAAGGAACTAATTTACAAAACAGCAGCTGTGATACTGATGGCTTTGACTATTGCATGCAGCGTTAGCACTGAATGATTGCACACAGCCCTCACAGTGGCTGTGATTTGGTGCGCTGTGGAATCATTGTTACAATATTAACCCTGTGTTTGCTGGAGTTACAGTTCCACAGAACCACTGAATTCAGATGAAAACAACTTTGAGCTGCAGAGAAACAAAATGACTAGAGCAACACAAAACTCTAATAATAATAATAATAATAATAATAATAATAATAATAATAATAATAATAATAATAATAATAATAATAGGTTAAAATTACAGCTATGGCCAGTGTTTTGCATCAACCTGTAGAATTAACAAATTTTGCTTAATAACATAAGAACATAAGAAAGTTTCCAAACGAGAGGAGGCCATTCGGCCCATCTTGCTCGTTTGGTTGTTAGTAGCTTATTGATCCCAGAACCTCATCAAGCAGCTTCTTGAAGGATCCCAGGGTGTCAGCTTCAATAACATTATTGGGGAGTTGGTTCCAGACCCTCATAATTCTCTGTGTAAAAAAGTGCCTCCTATTTTCTGTTCTGAATGCCCCTTTATCTAATCTCCATTTGTGACCCCTGGTTCTTGTTTCTTTTTTCAGGTCGAATGAAAGCTGCTGAATAAGGTTACGTTAACATATTGAATTAGACACGGCTTTGTAGTTTTCCATATACTTAACGAAAAACTGACAAAAATTGAAAAATGTGACATTTCGAAATCTAACATGAAATACTGTACGACTACTAAACACTGTTAAATAACCCCAGAAAAAAAAAAAAAAACTGTTTTTATTGTATAATCTGGAGTGTTTCTGGAACACACCTGAAAATAATACAAATAACAAATCCCTCCAAAAAAACTATCTAAAAAATAACACCAAAAACAGGGGGAAACCCCACTGACAAACACAAACCTGAATTACAATCCTGTGGATTTGTAGCTCATCTGGTTGGCGTGCAAAATCCTCCCAGCTGTGTTTAACAAGCCCAGCTGGCTAATGAAGTAATACCCGCAGGACCAGTTTCAAAAAGCATTTCTATGGAGCAGTCTTCTGAACCCCAGTCATTCAACAGAATCAAATATTCTTACTGTAATAACATAGACAAGCTGATTTCATCACAAATATTGCTTTGAGAAATACACAGAAAAACAGCCAGCTTGCTGTCTAGCAAAACTGCCCACCCCCCACATCAAATAAACAGTCTTACCTTTTGCTGGCTGGATTTGATAAATAAAGACAACAGGCAGATTGTATTCTAAATTCAGCCAAGAGCCAGTTTATTATTCTCAGCTCCTACGAACCTTTTGTCCTGCAGCAGCTAATAGAATCCGAGGGCAGCCAATCCTGGAGCATGCCTGTTGTTTTTCTCACACCTGCCCCTCCCCTCGCAGCCGATTGGACGGGAGTTCATAAACAGGGGTGGTGTCCAGCCGTCCGTCATTAACACTGTACGAGGTGCCCTGTACATTGTTTTGTTTATTTTATTTTAGAGCGGGGTCCCCCTCCGCCCCTGTGTTTATTTTGTATTGTTTATTTATTTTTATTGTATTATATTTATGACGGCGAAGCGCCGGTTGTTTTGTATTTTAAATGACGGCGTAGCCGTTTGTTTATTATTTAGTAGCGTGGATGGGAAGCCCCATCCACACGGTAATTAATAAACTCGTGCAGATTGTGGCCGAGGGGTAAGAGAATAATTAATTGCAAGATAGTTAAACCCCTCGGCCACGATATAAAAAGGCTGCAGCTCTCCAGCTTCGGGGTGGATGTTTTAGGAGCGGAGAGAGCGAAAACGAAAGTAAACGTAAAAGTAAAAGACAATCCAGGAACAGTGAAGGCAGTTGCTCAGCCTGACCTGGGTCTTATTTGGTATTTTGTGTTCGAGATTTGTTTGGTTTGAATATTTATTTTCGCTCTGTGAGCACGTGTTCTTTTTGTTTTAATATTTATTTTATTTTTGTTATCAAATAAAACGGCAAACGCCAACTTTAAACTGCAGTACTTGCCTGGTGGTGTCAGTGTTTGTCCGTCCCTGCTTCTGCCGTGACGTCACCGCTCAGTCACCCTGTCACAAACCCCTATTTTCTTTTCTTATTTAGGTTGTCAAGGGAGACGGTCAGAGGCTGAGAGATGTCTTCAGGGGTTCTCTATCATACTGAGAGGCAATGGAAGCACAAGGACAGCCACAATGGAATCATCTTCAGTGGCAATGCAGGCAGACAGACAGTGGCATTACAATGGCAGTGCAATGGTTCTCATTATGAAGGTGCTGGTAATGACAGCGCTGCAGAGCTGAGAGTGGAGTGTTTAGACTAGCGCTCATTATTATTAAGGTGCTGGGTAATGACAGCGCTGGAGAGCTGAGAGTGGAGTGTGTAGTAGACTAGCGCTCATTATTATTAAGGTGCAGGTAATGACAGCGCTGGAGAGCTGGGAGTGGAGTGTTTAGACTAGCGCTCATTATTATTAAGGTGCTGGTAATGATAGCGCTGGAGAGCTGAGAGTGGAGTGTGTAGACTAGTGCTCATTATTATTAAGGTGCTGGTAATGACAGCGCTGGAGAGCTGAGAGTGGAGTGTGTAGACTAGTGCTCATTATTAATAAGGTGCTGGTAATGACAGCGCTGGAGAGCTGAGAGTGGAGTGTGTAGACTAGTGCTCATTATTAATAAGGTGCTAGTAATGACAGCGCTGGAGAGCTGGGAGTGGAGTGTTTAGACTAGTGCTCATTATTATTAAGGTGCTGGTAATGACAGCGCTGGAGAGCTGGGAGTGGAGTGTGTAGTAGACTAGCGCTCATTATTATTAAGGTGCTGGTAATGACAGCGCTGGAGAGCTGAGAGTGGAGTGTGTAGACTAGCGCTCATTATTATTAAGGTGCTGGTAATGACAGCGCTGCAGAGCTGAGAGTGGAGTGTGTAGACTAGCGCTCATTATTATTAAGGTGCTGGTAATGACAGCGCTGCAGAGCTGAGAGTGGAGTGTGTAGACTAGCGCTCATTATTATTAAGGTGCTGGTAATGACAGCGCTGGAGAGCTGAGAGTGGAGTGTGTAGACTAGGGCTCATTATTATTAAGGTGCTGGTAATGACAGCGCTGGAGAGCTGGGAGTGGAGTGTGTAGACTAGTGCTCATTATTATTAAGGTGCTGGTAATGACAGCGCTGGAGAGCTGAGAGTGGAGTGTGTAGACTAGTGCTCATTATTATTAAGGTGCTGGTAATGACAGCGCTGGAGAGCTGAGAGTGGAGTGTGTAGACTAGTGCTCATTATTATTAAGGTGCTGGTAATGACAGCGCTGCAGAGCTGAGAATGGTATTAATAATGTGCATTATTCAGAAAGTTTGCAGAAAACGACTTTATTAAAAACAGGAGTTATTTATTGCAGACACTTCAACATGTAAAATAGATGATCTATCTGTGTGCATTTTAAAAGCAAATTTTAAAACAATGAATGTGGTTGCCGAATTCTTTGAACTTTTTCACTGGACAGAAGCTCCGAGGAGTGCTGCAAGACCAAACAAAGTGACTCTCAAGGTACAGCCAAGCTCACACAATCAGCGGTCAGAACATTCACAGTCAAAACTAACGCATCCGATACCCCCAAGAACTGCTAAGGAATGTCCCTACCAAGTTTCAACACAATTGGATGTACCGTTCAAGATATAACTAATATAGTGCAGTGGCTGGAAAATGAGATGCCAGAATTATTATTTTTTTAATGCTGTGCGTTTGCCGATGACTGAATGAACTTATAATACCCCTAAATTTTACCATCCAGTTAAAAAGCAAATTGAATTATCTCCCAACACAAACGAAAAAAGCGCTCCCCATGCAATATTAGGGGGTCATTCAGGCTTTAAATTAGCCAGGCAATAAAAAACACCTGGAGATAACATGTGCTGGCACGGTCTGCTCCAATTAACAGAGAACGCCAAAAATAAACACTTCAGAAAACAGCAAAAACAACACTCCACCACTCTGTGCTTTATCCTGGTGCTTCAAATATACAAGGGCTTGGACACAAAATTAGGAACACCTGCCATAACACTGTCAACAAGGCGTCGGGCCGACGCGGGAAGCCAGCACTGATGCAACCTAACTAGTTCAGTTAGTTTTTTTCTGAGTAATTTGTGCTGTTTGGCCTATAGAAGCACCTACCAACCAAGCCCCTGCTATCCGAGCCTGACGGATCTCGCTGCCTCACTGTGACTGATTGTGAACAGATGCAGCTTTTATATATTACAGAGCACGTATGCACCACAGATCAGTAGCGTTAAGGGATTATTTTGACTTAAGTGTGAGCTACACATTGCTTCTAATTATATGTCCAGCCCCCTGCAGTCTATTCAAGTGCTTTGACGATGTAGACACCGTACAGAGAGTTTTTAATTGCTTTGTTGGGTTTGCTGTGCCGAGCAGCTTCTGGATTATCCGGGACAGCTGGTCGGGACAGAAGATTCCTCCTCTTCTTTTGAAACAGGGTCCTGCTGTCCACACGGGCATCAGTCGCACAGCAGGTTAGAAATGACATCTTCAAGCTCTGCTACAGCTCCAGTAGACAATAGACATGAGTAATAATCTGGGCTCCGACACTGGGGTGCTGTTGCCTTGGTTCCATCTCCACTGGGTACCGAGTTGAAAGTGGGCTGGAAAATCGGTCCTGTTGGTTTCCATCTGGAGCAGCCTGGGTTCATCCTGGTTTAAACAGAGACCCTCGTCTGACAGCCCCGGTCAGGATGGAGGCTCGCTAGCAGAAAGCAGGAGATCGATCTCCAAGCGTCCAGTACAGCGTTAGATAAAGATGACTCACGCTAAACCTCAAACTGCAGGAACAAAAAAAAAAAAAAACGTGCAGGCAGGACAGGTGGAGAGCTGTCGATTCCATACATAAACATACATTCAGTATTGCTTGCTGGGACACAGAGAAAGTGCATTGATTCAAATGGAGGACGGAGCAGGGCACAGTGCCAGCAGGCTCTGTGCCACGGTGATCTTTGCCCTTGGCTGGCTGGCTGGCTCGCACAGAATCAAGCCCTCTCTCTCGTGTGCTGGGGGGTGGGGCTGGGGGTTACATGGAGGTCGGCCCATCGCCTAGGTGCTGGATCTTCTGTTGGATCATGGAGCGAATGGCCGTGTACCTGCAACACAGGAAACTGGTCAGTTTGCGAATGTGAGGGGCTCAGGGGGGCTCAGTTTGTAAATACAGTTTCAACTGGGTCATCGAATCTCATGGAATCTTACACCCAAACGCAGCTGGATCAATACAATGTTGAGCAATACTGCTCAGGTCAGGATCGAGGTAGAGAATTATTATTTTTATTTTTTGTTATAATTTTAATTCACCAATTGTTTTTCATTTTTTTTCTCCCCAATTTGAAATGCCCAATTATTTTTAGGCTCAGCTTCACCGCTACCACCCCTGCGCTGACTCGGGAGGGGAAAAGATGAACACTCGCTGTCCTCCGAAGTGTGTGCCGTCAGCCGCCTGCTTTTTTTACACTCTGCAGACTCACCATGCAGCCGCCTCAGAGCTAGAGCGTCGGAGGACAACGCAGCTCTCGGGCAGCTTACAGGCAAGCCTGCAGGCGCCCGGCCAGACTACAGGGGTCGCTGGTGCGCGGTGAGCCGAGGACACCCTGGCCGACCTAACCCTCCCTCCCCCCGGGCGACGCTCGGCCAATTGTGCGCCGCCCCCTGGGAGCTCCTGTCCACGGTCGGCAAAGGAATAGCCTGGACTCGAACTCGCGACGTCCAGACTATAGAGCGCATCCTGCACTCCACGCGGAGCGCCTTTACTGGATGCGCCACTCAGGAGCCCCTGGTAGAGAATTATTTTAATCAGCTTCTTTTAGTTCATTCGGTTATTGTACATTTTTTAAATTATTCATTGTGATCTGTTTATTTCTCTCACTATAGGGCAGGGGTTTTCAACCGGAGGCACCCCCCCCCTGGGGGCACTTCTAAGGGTCACCGGGGGGACGCAGGACGAAATAAAAAGAAAATAATGATCTTGAATTTTTTAACGGTATTATATATTCTCTAAACCACTGTGTACAATTTCTTAATCTTTGTTTAGCAGCTCAAAGTGAACCACAGATTAAAAAAACACACAAATCTATCACGTCCACATTTTCCACTCTGATATATCTGTGAAGCAGGCGTCTGGCGATTGTGGCTCTGGAGAGCGCTCTGTGCTGCTCATGATCTTTGCTGTTTTCAGCTTGTCGTGTCAGAGTTTCTGCATTTTTTTTTAAAGTATAAATGCTCCGGTAAACACAATACTTTGACGGATTTTGTTTTATTTAATACCGCAGCTTCATTTCAGTAACAACAATAGCGGCTGGTTAAATATGTTTTCGGTGTTTGAAATGGATGCATTTCTTACTTGCAAAAGAAAAACGAAGGAAGAAAACACAAGCATCTACAGAAAGTGCAAAGCGACAGAAAGTTACTTTTTATGGTGGCTTTAATGATAAAAAGTTTATCATTGTTAGTTATTATAGTTTAATCTTGAGGTTAGTGTTTTTGATGCTGTAAACATTTGAAATGGCGCACAGAATTATGCTGAGATGGGAAGTAAATGGTAACGTGATAAACATGTAATAATTATATTATTTATGATGACTTTCCCAAATAGAAAGCAAATACGAAGAGATTTTTAAATATTGTCTTTTAATTCTGTGCATCCAAAGACATGCAATTATATATTAAATAAACAGGGGAAAAAAGAAATGCGTTAATCAGATTATTCTGCCTTTTATTGCAACCCTGGTACCATTCAGTGAGTTGAAAATTGTAAAGGATGCTTTAGCTGAAACCTCCCGACAGAAGGGGGCCAGTTTCAAAAAAAGGTTGAAAAACCCTGCTTTACGGTAATCAGCTTTCCTGACGTTTGTGCAGCAACAGCGCCCTCTGGGAGGCACTCCCTGGTACTGCAGCAGCTACGGAGCAGTATTACGAGGCTGGTATTGGATTGATGCTGTGAGGTTTCCGTGTACACCTACTTTGTCTTGAGTTTCTGAACCTCGCGGTCCTCCTCCTCTTTCAGCTTGGTGATGAAGCTCTGCAGCACTGGCATCTCAAACTTGATGTACTGAGCCACCTGAGAGAGGGAGAGGACAATGCACTGTTCATTGTTCAATTAGACAGGGGGGGGGGGGGTATATCATTTACATGCTGTTAAGAAGGATGAAGAGGGGGAGGGATTGATATTGTGTGTTATTAACATTATAGTGGTTAGGGCTCTGGACTCTTGACCGGAGGGTCGTGGGTTCAATCCCAGGTGGGGGACGCTGCTGCTGTACCCTTGAGCAAGGTACTTTACCTAGATTGCTCCAGTGAAAACCCAACTGTATAAATGGGTAATTGTATGTAAAAATAATGTGATATCTTGTAACAATTGTAAGTTTCCCTGGATAAGGGTGTCTGCTAAGAAACTAATAATAATAATAATAATTATTATATTTATTTTATGTAACATGTGTGTTGAAATGCTTTGGCAACACTGGATCACTCCTGTCATGCTAATAAAGCCAGTTTGAATTTTAATTTGGGAGAGGGAAGTGAGAGGGAGAGGGGAGAGGGAGGAGAGAGGGAGGGAGAGAGAGAGGGAGAGGGAGGAGAGAGGAGAGAGAGGGGAGGAGAGAGGGGAGGAGGGAGGGAGAGGAGAGAGGAGAGAGAGGGGAGAGGGGAGGAGAGAGGAGGAGAGGGAGGAGAGAGGGGAGAGGGAGGAGAGAGGGGAGAGGGAGGAGAGAGGAGGAGAGGAGGAGAGAGGAGGAGGGAGAGGGAGGAGAAAGGAGGAGAGGGGAGGAGAGAGGGAGAAAGGGGAGGGGAGGAGAGAGGGAGAGAGGGAGGAGACAGGGAGAGGGAGAGAGGGGAGAGAGAGAGGAGAGGGGAGAAGGAGGAGAGAGGGAGAGGGAGAGAGAGGAGAGAGAGGAGAGAGGAGAGAGGGAGTGAGAGAGGAGGAGAGTAGTGATAGAGGGAGAGAGGGGATTGAGAGAGAGAGAGGGGAGGGAGAGAGGGGGAGAGGGGAGTCAGAGAGGGAGAGGGGAGTGAGAGAGGGAGAGAGGGGGAGAGGGGAGTGATAGAGGAGGAGAGTAGTGATAGAGGGAGAGGGGATTGAGAGGGAGAGAGGGGAGGTAGAGAGGGGGAGAGGGGAGAGGGAGAGGAGAGTCAGAGAGGGAGAGGGGAGGGAGAGGGGAGAGAGAGTGAGAGAGGGGAGTGAGAGAGGGAGAGACTCCAGTGACAAACTACTCGCTCAGTGGATCCAGGGAGAGGGATGGAGGGAGAGGGAGAGGACAGTGAGAAGGTGTGTCACAGGGTTCCTGATTGGGTGAGTTTGCTTTACAACACTACAGTCAAGACATTTCCAAAAAGTAAAGTAACTTGGGATCTAATCTCGCATAACATTTCATTTTCACTGCTGCCCTTATCAGTGTTCAGTGGAACTTTGAATGTTAAGGTAAACTCTATGAAACTAAGTCAAGCAGACAAACGCATACTTCAGAGGAAGAAACAGATACAATACTTCTCACCCTTGACTTGAGTATTTTTATAGTTTTTAAGTTATGGATGGGGTGCTGACATTGGAATGAAAATAATACAGAAGCCATAATATTTTCAATAATATTATTATAACATTTTCATTGTCAGTTTACGGCAGTAAAAAACTCAGCGTCCCAGACTGATCGGCTTTTAAAACACCCCGTGCGGAAGTTAATTGCCATTGAGCAGTACTCCGTTGTAAAGGTGAGGGAAGGACATCTGTTCTTCTTTTGAAATGAACACATTGATGAATGGATTTAATGAAAATGTGCCGATAAATACTTATTAAAGGTGAGTACGAGTATCTGCAGCCCTCTGAGAGCCTGCATGAGAATCACTCACGAGTATCTGCAGCCCTCTGAGAGCCTGCATGAGAATCACTCACGAGTATCTGCAGCCCCGAGTGCCTGCGTGGGAATCACTCACGAGTATCTGCAGCCCCGAGTGCCTGCGTGGGAATCACTCACGAGTATCTGCAGCCCTCTGAGAGCCTGCATGAGAATCACTCACAGTATCTGCAGCCCTCTGACAGCCAGCATGAGAATCACTCACAGTATCTGCAGCCCTCTGAGAGCCTGCATGAGAATCACTCACGAGTATCTGCAGCCCTCTGAGAGCCTGCATGAGAATCACTCACGAGTATCTGCAGCCCTCTGAGAGCCTGCATGAGAATCACTCACGAGTATCTGCAGCCCTCTGAGAGCCTGCATGAGAATCACTCACGAGTATCTGCAGCCCTCTGAGAGCCTGCATGAGAATCACTCACAGTATCTGCAGCCCTCTGAGAGCCTGCATGAGAATCACTCACGAGTATCTGCAGCCCTCTGAGAGCCTGCATGAGAATCACTCACGAGTATCTGCAGCCCTCTGAGAGCCTGCATGAGAATCACTCACAGTATCTGCAGCCCTCTGAGAGCCTGCATGAGAATCACTCACAGTATCTGCAGCCCTCTGAGAGCCTGCATGAGAATCACTCACCAGTATCTGCAGCCCTCTGAGAGCCTGCATGAGAATCACTCACGAGTATCTGCAGCCCTCTGAGAGCCTGCATGAGAATCACTCACAGTATCTGCAGCCCTCTGAGAGCCTGCATGAGAATCACTCACGAGTATCTGCAGCCCTCTGAGAGCCTGCATGAGAATCACTCACCAGTATCTGCAGCCCTCTGAGAGCCTGCATGAGAATCACTCACGAGTATCTGCAGCCCTCTGAGAGCCTGCATGAGAATCACTCACGAGTATCTGCAGCCCTCTGAGAGCCTGCATGAGAATCACTCACGAGTATCTGCAGCCCTCTGAGAGCCTGCGTGAGAATCACTCACGAGTATCTGCAGCCCTCTGAGAGCCTGCATGAGAATCACTCACGAGTATCTGCAGCCCTCTGAGAGCCTGCATGAGAATCACTCACGAGTATCTGCAGCCCTCTGAGAGCCTGCGTGAGAATCACTCACGAGTATCTGCAGCCCTCTGAGAGCCTGCATGAGAATCACTCACAGTATCTGCAGCCCTCTGAGAGCCTGCATGAGAATCACTCACAGTATCTGCAGCCCTCTGAGAGCCTGCATGAGAATCACTCACCAGTATCTGCAGCCCTCTGAGAGCCTGCATGAGAATCACTCACTTAGTATCTGCAGCCCTCTGAGAGCCTGCATGAGAATCACTCACAGTATCTGCAGCCCTCTGAGAGCCTGCATGAGAATCACTCACGAGTATCTGCAGCCCTCTGAGAGCCTGCATGAGAATCACTCACGAGTATCTGCAGCCCTCTGAGAGCCTGCATGAGAATCACTCACAGTATCTGCAGCCCCTGAGAGCCTGCATGAGAATCACTCACGAGTATCTGCAGCCCTCTGAGAGCCTGCATGAGAATCACTCACGAGTATCTGCAGCCCTCTGAGAGCCTGCGTGAGAATCACTCACGAGTATCTGCAGCCCTCTGAGAGCCTGCATGAGAATCACTCACGAGTATCTGCAGCCCTCTGAGAGCCTGCATGAGAATCACTCACGAGTATCTGCAGCCCTGAGAGCCTGCATGAGAATCACTCACAAGTATCTGCAGCCCTCTGAGAGCCTGCATGAGAATCACTCACGAGTATCTGCAGCCCTGAGAGCCTGCATGAGAATCACTCACGAGTATCTGCAGCCCTCTGAGAGCCTGCATGAGAATCACTCACGAGTATCTGCAGCCCTCTGAGAGCCTGCGTGAGAATCACTCACGAGTATCTGCAGCCCTGAGAGCCTGCATGAGAATCACTCACGAGTATCTGCAGCCCTCTGAGAGCCTGCATGAGAATCACTCACGAGTATCTGCAGCCCTCTGAGAGCCTGCATGAGAATCACTCACGAGTATCTGCAGCCCTCTGAGAGCCTGCGTGAGAATCACTCACGAGTATCTGCAGCCCTCTGACAGCCAGCATGAGAATCACTCACGAGTATCTGCAGCCCTCTGAGAGCCTGCGTGAGAATCACTCACGAGTATCTGCAGCCCTCTGAGAGCCTGCGTGGGAATCACTCACGAGTATCTGCAGCCCTGTGAGAGCCTGCATGAGAATCACTCACAAGTATCTGCAGCCCTGAGAGCCTGCATGAGAATCACTCACGAGTATCTGCAGCCCTCTGAGAGCCTGCGTGGGAATCACTCACGTCGTAGGTGACCTCCTCGCCCAGGTCCTTCTCCATCAGGAAGATCTTGCTGACCTGCTCACAGGGGCCCTGCAGCACTCGCACAACCAGGGGGTAGTCTGTCAGGATCAGCCTCTGCCGCTCTGAAATACACACAGAGGGACACACAGAGAGGGACACACAGAGAGACACACAGAGTCAGCCCTGAGACCTTTCTACAAGAACCCTTCCACCCCCTCACCACCCCCACACACACCAAGCGCGTCGTGTCAAAGCGTCTGCTTTCAGGCATCAATCACTCTGCAGCACTGTCACTGAACACAACATTTCCTTAAAGCACAGAATTACATTTTTATATCTTTCAGCACGAAGTACTGGAGCAGCAGCACTGTTCCATGATAACCAAGCAAAACAGTTCTGTGTATTCCACCGGAAAAATAAAAACGAGAATACATTCTAAATAGAGTTCTACATTTCATCAATGGTTTCGAGTGACGTTCTCTTTGCCGCACTGTAGAGCAGTCTGTTTTTTCTGTACTTCCTCGCTGTTTAAAGTCAAGGGTCTTCCTATTTGACACCCAGACATACTCACAGCAATGCCTGTCTATAATTATTACCACTTCCTACTTGCTGCTGATTGGCTGTTGAGATTCCAAACCCAGATTGTATTTTTCTAATATTTATTCCCCTGGTCCCACCCCAAGTAGTCTCTTGAAAACAAATGACATTTTTTTCCCAAAACAAAACATTGCCCAACGAAATACTTGTTTGGTCGGGTGAACATCTTTTTGCAAACTGTACATAAACGAGAGGCTTATCTGCTTTGTATCTTTTTTTTCCTGTGTGCCGTATTTCTGAACCCCGTTTCCTGTGTGCTGTCTTTCTGAACCCCGTTTCCTGTGTGCTGTCTTTCTGAACCTCGTTTCCTGTGTGCTGTCTTTCTGAACCTCGTTTCCTGTGTGCTGTCTTTCTGAACCTCGTTTCCTGTGTGCTGTCTTTCTGAACCCCGTTTCCTGTGTGCTGTCTTTCTGAACCCCGTTTCCTGTGTGCTGTCTTTCTGAACCCCGTTTCCTGTGTGCTGTCTTTCTGAACCTCGTTTCCTGTGTGCTGTCTTTCTGAACCCCGTTTCCTGTGTGCTGTCTTTCTGAACCCCGTTTCCTGTGTGCTGTGACCTTTCTGCTCACTGCTTTGTTTATATTTTTGAAAGGGCCAGTCCTGGAAGTCCACTCAGAAACAACCATTCACAATCTAAAAGTCTCGTTCTTATTACTGAGGGGAAAAAATATACTGTTTCAATTTGAACACAGTAATAAAAACCATTATTTGCCATACTGATGTATATTTTTTATAAACATGTTGGTTAAATAAGTATATTTAAACTGGATGCCCACAGAGAAATAGGAACATATTTCTATTTCAGACACTGTTTGTTGTATGCTAGCGGCAGGTGTGAATAAAATGTACAGTATTCTAAAAAAAACAAAATGCTAAGCTGGATGCTTTGAGGTGTGCGCTTGGTGTGAAAGGACTGTTTGAATCTGTGTGAAATACACAGAAAGGCCACTAGAGGGAGTCAAGTCAGTTAAGTTTAATCTCCACTACTGCTGATCGTTTCAATATTAGAAACACAGGGAGAGGGGGTGTGAAGAGGAACCGTCGTGCAGACGAAGGAGAGGAGAGTGTGAGAGGTTAGGAAGGAGAGGGGATGGGAGGAGAGAAAGGGAGGGAGAGAATCGTACCTCCACTGGTGTGCACCAGGTACAGGGCAAATTCATCAGGAGAGTTTTCAATCTGGGGGGGAAAAAAAACAAAAAAACCCAGGAATCAATGCAGAGTCGAGCGCTGCAAACGAGCTCTGAGCTGCTCCGGCCCCGGCTGCACGCAGCGCAGGCTTCATTCTCAACGTACCTTGAATTTGTTCAGCAGCAGCTTCAGCACTTGAGGCGTTGTCATGGTGCTGTTGATCCGCACGTTCGTCACGGAACCAAACGCAGGAGTGAAGACTGCCGTCTGGAACAGACACACACACACACACAGACATACAGATACAGACACACAGACAGACACAGACACACACACACAGACACAGAGACAAACACACAGACACAGACAGGGTGTAGGGAAATGTTAATGATCAGAGTGAATGGCAAAAAAACAGTTTGTTATAAAGACACTGGAATTTAAGTATAGATGCTTAGCATGTAGAGTAATAAGGCATGTGCTATAATGTATTTGAAAGGAGACCTGAGGTAAAGAATGAACCACAGTAGTTTTGTAACAGAGAGTAGTTAGTGGTTGGTTGCACCTGCATGGAGTAACAGCTGAATAACTCATTTCTATTATAATTAGTAAGATAACAGAAACACACTGTAGTCATGTACGCTCTGAACTGATAGAGGCGACACAGTCAGTGAAGCTCCCAATGCCTCCAGATCATCAGTAATAGCTGGTATAGAGGCGACACAGACAGAGAAGCTCCCAATGCCTCCAGATCATCAGTAATAGCTGGCATAGAGGCGACACAGACAGAGAAGCTCCCAATGCCTCCAGATCATCAGTAATAGCTGGTATAGAGGCGACACAGACAGAGAAGCTCCCAATGCCTCCAGATCATCAGTAATAGCTGGTATAGAGGAGACACAAACAGAGAAGCTCCCAATGCCTCCAGATCATCAGTAATAGCTGGTATAGAGGCGACACAGACAGAGAAGCTCCCAATGCCTCCAGATCATCAGTAATAGCTGGTATAGAGGCGACACAGACAGAGAAGCTCCCAATGCCTCCAGATCATCAGTAATAGCTGGTATAGAGGCGACACAGACAGAGAAGCTCCCAATGCCTCCAGATCATCAGTAATAGCTGGTATAGAGGCGACACAGACAGAGAAGCTCCCAATGCCTCCAGATCATCAGTAATAGCTGGTATAGAGGCGACACACACAGAGAAGCTCCCAATGCCTCCAGATCATCAGTAATAGCTGGTATAGAGGCGACACAGACAGAGAAACTCCCAATGCCTCCAGATCATCAGGACCATCTGTGTATCAGTCTGAGGCTGTCTCTCCAGGGGTTCAGGTAATCTCCTCAATTGCCTGTCTCTGTTCATGCTAGCGACACGTATTGCATCTAAACCATAGCGTTCCATGTAGACACCAGAAGAAAGCGTCTGTTTGATTAGCTGCTGTACAGGTGTCACTGCTCTCCCGTCGCTGTGCATTATAAATCACAGATAAGAAATCTACAGTTTGTCAAGATCCTAGTTCCTCTTATCCGGTCACACCTCGCAGAGAACATACAATTCAAAAGTTCTAAAAACACCTTGTTATCTTGTATAGCAATTTTTGTATAGAACTTGGTACTACATATCCACTTACTGTATAGGTGAACTTTTAGTCAGTGAAGTCCTGAAGGTTTTCAAATCATTTATTCTACCATTAATTGTGCAACTGAAATGTCTCCTAATCCCCACTCCTTCTTTCCCCTTATTCCCTCCCTCTCCCTCCCTCTCCCCTCTCTCCCTCTCCCTCTCCTCCTCTCCCCTCTCCCTCTCCCCTCTCCCACTCCCTCTCCCTCTCTCCTCTCCCTCTTCCTCTCCCCTCCTCTCCTCTCTCCTCCCTTTCCCTCTCCCCCTCCTCCCCATCTCCCTCTCCCCTCCCTCCCTCCCTCCCTCCCTCTCCAGTCACCTTGTGGTTGTAAAAGTGTCCGTTGATGGAGAATCGGTGGCGTTTGAGTCGTCTCTGGTCGCTGGGGGTCCGGCGGTTGCCCCTCCTCCACACGCCCGCGTCGCTCTTTGTTCGCAGGAGCTGAGGGGAGTCCTCCTCTTCGCACTCCGTCAAGCCTACGGGGGCAACAGACTCCAGAATATCACAAGGAGTTGCATGGATTTTATACACTGCGTTTAATAAACAGCTGATCAGAGCTTTTAATTGAAGCCCTCTAGTTATTTCTGATTGGATCACGTTTCCTTCCTACCTGCATTGTTCTCCTCGGCAACAGAACTGCTCTCTTCCGATTGGCTCTCTGGCTCTGTGATCTGGATAGTGGGCATTTCCCACTCTGTGCTCTCAGGCCTGCAAAGAAGACAGGTGTCAATCAATCAACAAAAGAATTCTAGTTCTGAAGATAGCTTTAAAAGATAAATCGCAGCTTGAAAAGCGAAAGCACTACCATTGGAATTCAGATAATTTCTTGTAAATCAGTATCACTGATAAGACTCCTGTTGCACAGCAGTTTGATCCATTCCTGGTTTTACTAGGCGTTTAATAAGACACACCTGATACACTAGCTAATCAAGCTTGCAGTAAAACCTGGAATGGATGTAACTGCTATGCAACTGGAGTCTTATTTCCATCCCTGTTAAGATTCTGTTCCATTTCCTAAGCATTTTAACTTTAACATGATATATACATACGTGTGCAAGACTGTATACATAATTTATGATATAGAAATTATAAATTAATAACCTTACTTTGCACTGTTGTATAAACACTGCAGCTGACCCCATGCACGTCTCTGATATCGTTTAACACTGACGTTGTTTAAATGTGTTAAGTGTCTAAACTATTCACATCCCTATTTCACATCTATTGATTGAAGGTTCAGTTAAATTCGGAATGTCGTGGTCCCGCTCACTTCTGTGCGTCCAGCGTGCAGCCCGAGTGCCAGGATGTGGAGGAAGGGGGCGGTTTGATTCGCTCGTTGTCATCTTGCATCTGCAATCTGATTGGCCGGCGCAGCCCCCAGAAGATGTTTAATAAGCCCTCCACTATCAGCTCCTCCTCCTCCTGCAAAAATGAATAGAGTGGAGTAACACACACTCTCACACAAACCCAGACACCCACACTCTCACTCTCTCACACACACCCACACCCACTCTCTCTCTCTCACACACACCCACACACACTCTCACTCTCACACACACACACACCCACACTCTCACTCTCTCACACACATCCACACACACTCTCACTCTCTCACACACACCCACACACACTCTCACTCTCTCACACACCCACACACACTCTCTCACACACACACACACACACACTCACTCTCACACACACCCACACACACTCTCTCACACACACCCACACCCACACTCTCACTCTCTCACACACACCCACACACACTCTCACTCTCTCACACACACACACCCACACTCTCACTCTCTCACACACACCCACACACACTCTCACTCTCTCACACACACCCACTCTCTCACACACACCCACACCCACACTCTCACTCACACACACACTCTCTCACACACACCCACACACACTCTCTCTCACACACACACACCCACACTCTCTCACACACACCCACACACCCACACTCTCACTCTCTCACACACACCCACACACTCACTCTCACACACACACACCCACACTCTCACTCTCTCACACACACCCACACTCTCACTCTCACACACACACACCCACACTCTCACTCTCACACACACACACACCCACTCACTCTCACACACACACACACACCCACCCACTCACACACACTCACTCTCTCACCCACTCCCACTCACTCTCACACACACACACACACACTCTCTCACACACACACACACACACACTCTCTCTCACACACACCCACACTCTCACTCTCACACACACCCACACTCTCACTCTCTCACACACACCCACCCACACTCTCACTCTCACACACACCCACACCCACACTCTCACTCTCTCACACACACCCACACTCTCACTCTCTCACACACACACACTCTCACACACACACACACACACACTCTCACTCTCACACACACACACACCCACACTCTCACTCTCACCCACACCCACACTCTCACCCACACCCACACTCTCACTCTCACACACACACACACCCACACCCACTCTCTCACACACATCCACACACACTCTCACTCTCACACACACACACTCTCTCTCTCTCACACACACACACACACACTCTCACTCTCTCACACACACTCAGAGACACACACTCACAAAAACACACACACACACTCACACCCACTCTCACTCTCACACACTCTCACACAAACCCAGACACCCACACTCTCACTCTCACACACAGAGACATGCACTCACAAACACACACACACACACACACTCTCTCTCACACACACTCAAACACACTCACAAACACACACACACACACACACACAGAGCCCCACGCAGTGTAATCGACTCCCCCACCGTCTCGCACAGCACACAGTCTGTTTAATTATTGAAGAGGATCCCGAAGGGGAACAAAGCACCAGCTGACTCAGTGAGGGGGGGTGCAGGGTGTCAGAATGATGGAGGAGGGGAGGGCTTTACATGCTCACCTGCACACAATTGTTTCCGTGGAGAGTAGCTGACACACAGATGGAGCAAAACACAAAAAGACCCCCCCCCCCCCCCCACATTCGATTTCAAGTTTTTCAAAGCTGCAGAGCTCTGAGGCAGTGTGGTTTAATGGTTAGAGCTGAGGGACTGGGAGGCAGTGTGGCTTAGTGGTTAGAGCTGAGGGACTGGGAGGCAGTGTAGCTTAGTGGTTACAGCTGGGGGACTGGGAGGCAGTCTGGCTTAGTGGTTACAGCTGGGGGACTGGGAGGCAGTCTGGCTTAGTGGTTAGAGCTGAGGGACTGGGAGGCAGTGTGTCCCAGCGGTTCGAGCTGAATTTCATAAATGAATAAACATACAAACCAGTCAGAGTGCCTACCTCTCTGTGTCGCAGCTGCAGGTTCTGTCCCTCATAGTACAGGTTGTAGGTTTTCAAATGTGACAAAAGTTCACTTCTGCAACAAACGAGTAAAACATCAAGCGTCAAGAGTCTGAAAAACTGTAAAGAAAACACTTGTACTGTAGGGTCCTGTTCACAAAACTCTGAGGACTATTAGAAAGAACGTTATTTCTTTTTAAAAGACTTTTTAAAAAAGCATTTCTAAACATTCTCTCAGTTTAAAACAGTGCATTCACAATTGGTTTGCATGGGCTGATTTTTTCTAACTGATTCGGTTCGTCAAGAGTGAAAAAAAACAAAGCCACAAAAACCACACACATCTCAGGACAATAACCCAGGGTGCACTGCACAGCTATCATGTTGCCATGTGACATAACGAGCCCAAAAGTGCAACGAGAATGCAAATCCAGCAAAAAGACCGGAGTGCTTCTGAAAGGGAAAACAAAAGGAACCCATCTGATTTCCTCCAGAGTTCGTTTCCAAGTGAACTCAGTTTAGTTCGTTTAGAAACTAAACATACGTGAAAATACCCTTAAACACTTTGAAAATGGTTTGAGGAGCTACAGACTTCGGTCTTTAAAAAAACAAAAGGGCTCAACAAAGCATTCTTGGCAGTTTCGTGAATAAGAGCTCTGACAGCAGCCCCTCCCAGCACTTACTTGGCGATGTACTTGTTCTGTCCGATCTGAACCGAGTCCTGACTGCAGTCCATTCTCCCTCAGCCAGGGGGGGAACCATCGGCAGCGCTGCAACGGGGAAAGGGGGACACATTTAGAGAGCGCGCATCTCATTACAAGCCAAGTACAGTATAACAAATCAAGGATCACAAATCAACCAAGCACAGTGACTGCTTCTCAGAGTTCCAGTCGTACACACCATGTTTTGCCTGATATAGTCATGCCCTTTCAAAGAGTGCAAGCACTTTATCATCACTGGCACCCCTTTAAAAGGGGAGCAAACCTCTTACCTCTATTAGCAATCTGCTATGTTTTTACTGTGGGAGACTTTAGTAAGGGCCTGTGGTTGCTTAGGCAGGGAGGGGCCAGGCTGCCAGCCAGGTTTGAATTGATTCGGTCTGGAAACACAAGACAGAATGCAGCCTTTATCACTCTCAGGACGATGGGGTCCCATGCAATCACATGACTGGAGCAGCGAACTGCAGAGTGCTTCATACGCAATGTGTTCCAGCTTGTCTGGCAAGTCTACACAGTGCAATCTGCACATCTTTCCATCTGTCTGGGTGTGTGTTTGCCAAGTGAAGTGTGCAGCCAAGGTAAGAAGCTAAGGGCTCGATCTGATCAAACAATACCCAGCCGGGACAAGCCACCACTGGATTTTATTAGAGAATTTTAGAGCACTAGGGGAATCATCCTTGGGAACAATAGGTGGTTCAAGCAACCCAGTGCTGTAAAATGCTCTGAAAAAAGGTCTTGCTGCTGTATACAGAAGACTCTACCCCTGGTCAACTGGACCACCTTTCAGCACTGGGCACAGTTCTGAATGATGTGCTACCAACTATTGCATTGTTTTTCAAAATTCAAAAGTGTGGGGCAATACACTGTATATATATACAGGTTGTAGACAAAAAAATGGAAATCCCAATGTAAAGTCACTTAATAGGGCGTTGGGTCACTATGGTACCCCGCTCTGTGGAGTTCTCGGTGGACCGTTTTTGATGAAACTGGCTGCTCACGCCCCAGGTTGAAATTTGCAGTCAATTGATCTGCAATTGCTCGCCTGTTTTGAATTAATGCACGGATATCACGATCCTGGAGAATGCGCTTCCGCCCGCTGTTGCCCTTCGCTGATGATGTCTTCCCCTCGGAGTTCCATGCCGACATCACCTTAGACACCGTTGCTCGTGAAACATCAGCAAGTTGAGCTGTCTTGGTCACTGAAGCTCCTGCCAAACGCGCCCCAACAATCACCCCTCTTTCAAAGTCACTGAGGTCTCCTCTTGCAGCCATGCTAGTCATAATTATAGGCAACCAGGCCTGTCCAGCATTTTTACACATGACCCTAAGCATGCTGGGATGTTATTTGCTTAATTAACGCATGAGCCACACCTGTGTGGAAGCCCTTGCTTTCAATATACTTGGTGTCTCTTATTTACCCAGGTGTTTCCATTTTTTCGTCCACTATATATATATATATATATATATATATATATATATATATATATATATATATATATATATACAGTGCCTTGCAAAAGTATTCAGACCCCTGACCAATTCTCTCATATTACTGAATTACAAATTGTACATTGAAATTTCGTTCTGTTTGATATTTTATTTTAAAACACTGAAACTCAAAATCAATTATTGTAAGGTGACATTGGTTTTATGTTGGGAAATATTTTTAAGAAAAATAAAAAACTGAAATATCTTGCTTGCATAAGTATTCAACCCCCACACATTAATATTTGGTAGAGCCACCTTTCGCTGCAATAACAGCTTTAAGTCTTTTGGGGTAAGTATGTACCAGCTTTGCACACAGTGTCGGAGTGATTTTGGCCCATTCTTCTTGGCAGATTTGCTCCAGGTTGTTCAGGTTGGTTGGACGACGCTTGTGGACCGCAATTTTCAAATTGTGCCACAGATTCTCAATGGGATTGAGATCAGGGCTTTGACTGGGCCACTGTAGGACATTCACCTTTTGTTCTTGAGCCACTCCAATGTTGCTTTGGCCTTGTGCTTGGGATCATTGTCCTGCTGAAAGGTGAATTTCCTCCCAAGCTTCAGTTTTTAGCGGACTGAAGCAGGTTCTCTTGCAGTATTTCCCTGTATTTTGCTCCATCCATTTTCCTTCAATTTTAACAAGATGCCCAGTCCCTGCTGATGAGAAGCATCCCCACAGCATGATGCTGCCACCACCATACTTCACTGTAGGGATGGTGTGTCTTGAGGCATGGGCAGTGTTAGGTTTGCGCCACACATAGCGCTTTGAGTTTTGGCCAAAAAGCTCTATCTTGGTCTCATCTGACCACATAACCTTTTCCCACATCGCAGCTGGGTCACTCTCATGCTTTCTGGCAAACTCCAGACGTGCTTTCAGATGGTACTTTTTGAGTAACGGCTTCTTTCTTGCCACCCTCCCATACAGGCCAGTGTTATGCAGAGCTCTTGATATGGTTGACTGGTGCACCATTACTCCACTCCCCCACTGAACTCTGTAGCTCCTTCAAAGTGATTGTTGGCCTCTCTGTGGCTTCTCTCACAAGTCTCCTTCTTGTCTGAGCGCTGAGTTTTGAGGGACGGTGTGATGCAGCTTCCACTTCCTGATTATTGATCCAACTGTGCTCACTGGGATATCCAAACACTTGGATATTATTTTGTACCCTTTCCCTAATCTATGCATTTGTATTACTTTATCTCTAACTTGTGTAGAATGCTCTTTGGTCTTCATTTTCCTTCAGATTCACAGCCTGACCAATGATCCTTCAACAGTGGGGTTTTTATCCAGAAAATGTGACAGCAACTTTAATGGTTCACAGGTGGAGGCCAATGGTAAGGTAATTGTGTCCTCGTTAGGGCAATTTCTTTCATCGGTGTAAACTGGGAGCTTCCACAGCACAGGGGTTGAATACTTATGCAAGCAAGATATTTCAGTTTTTTATTTTTCTTAAAAATATTTCCCAACATAAAACCAATGTCACCTTACAATAATTGATTTTGAGTTTCAATGTTTTAAAATAAAATATCAAACAGAACGAAATTTCAATGTACCATTTGTAATTCAGTAATATGAGAGAATTGGTCAGGGGTCTGAATACTTTTGCAAGGCACTGTATATATATATATATGTCCAAGTCAGAGTCTGACATTCTAAGATTAAGATAAGTAAGAAAACCAGCAATCGATGAACTGTAGACAATACACTGCAAATGGAATCTTTGATGACCTGTCTGTGACCTCATCACCAGAGGCTGGAAGCAATATCCCTACGCAACCCCATAGAGAACAATGGGGGGGAAAAAAACTACTTTTTAAGGAACTACTTTCTACTAGCAGAAGAGCACAAAACCTAAAATGCATCACAGAAGTTTAAAATCCTCATTCTGTATCGGCTCTGACAGCAGCAAAACCGGGCACTGACTGACCGGTGAAGATGGACTGCTCTGGTCAACAGGTCTCATTACTGACAAAAACTGGGCTGGTTTGCCTGGTGATTCCCTCTGTGTCAAGTGCTATTGCTCAATTGCTGGCATTCTTATCTCCAACAGGAAATGATATGAAATACATTAATACTCCACCTATTTAGTGTTTAATAACAGTCATCATTTAAAAACATTTTATTTTCTAATTGTGTTGTAGTGGAAATGGCTAGCAAGTTGCTTTGTACAATATATATATATATATATATATATAGAAAAAGGTAATGTAGCAGTTTTCAAATTGTAAGTATAGCCTATTGCATAACAACCTGTTCAAAAGCAATAGCAGAAATTAAATTTAAAAAATCTTCATACTTACAGTTTCAAGAAGGAATTGCGATGAGTTTGATAAGAGTGCTTCTACAATCCCACAAGTTGATCAACGTGCAGTACAAGACCAAAACTACGAGCTCCAGGTTATCAAGTTATTAATCTCCAAGCAGCCTGTGCTGGAGTCTTGAACGAAGCTCTGAATACACGAGCCCCAATCTCACTTCAAGACTGAGTGCAGGCAGACAGACAGGACAGCCCAGCCTTCCCTGATAATAACCCCAAGCAGCTCTGCAAGCAGGCTGGGTTTCAGAGTTTGAGTTTCAGATCAGCTCCTCTCAGCTTCCTCGTTGAACCTTTTACAGGAAACTGAAAAGTACTGCGACTCAAACTTCCCCTTTCTCACTGACAGCTTAAAAAAAAAAACATGCAGCACTGAATCAGCCCTTCTGCAGAAAAAGCCAGGTCCACACAGTTGATACAATTACTTGTAGCCAAAATGAAGGATTTCCTTTTATTTCCTTTGATTTAGAATGTATCACATTACAGAAATCCAGCTTGTGTTCAGATTTTCTGATAGAAAAATTCATTTGGCACGTAATGTGTTAAGTGAGATACATGCTCCACGCTGGATGCTGGTAGGAAACTGGTTTACATTATAGCCTCACTCTGCTGTTCAGCGATGAGGAGACTGCAGAACTCTGCCCAGCCCTGCCTGCCTGCCTGCCTGCAGTAAATGTAGCAGAGAGGAAGCACTGCAGATCTGATCAGGAGATTATAAACTCTGACAGCAGTCCCTCTGAGTCGAATCTTTCTTTACCACTCTAGCCTCTACAGGCACATGTGTGCAAGCCCGAGGAGGTGACGTGCTTATGGCAACAGCAAGTGCTAAAACATAGCAGAAAGAACCCAGAACGTCAGACAGCTGGTGCAATCTGGGTAAAATAACTCCATCCAGCACAGCAGACCAGTAAACTGATCCCAGTCTTGGGCAAGCCCCTCTATCGCTGCATGACTTATTTCCATTCAAGACACTAAGTTGTCGTTCAGTTTTGCAAAGTGCTAACACAGTGATAATTCATTCCTATTATTTTTTTTTTTAAAGGAGAAACCCCATTTCACAAGATCAGAAGGGGGAAGCAAGCGATCTTCAGCAATCTCAAGTTTTTGTAACATTAACCGGAGAGACTCTCCTTTTTAAACAAGTTAATGGCCAGCGATGCCAGAGCTTTGAAAGCACGGCTCGCAGGGGCTGATCAGTCGTTCTGTACTGAATTTCCGCTGAGAGTTTCACCCGCTCTGTTTCCTGCCACAAGCCTTGTGGAGTTGAAGCCTCGCAGTCCTCATCTGTGACGCGATCAACACCCTTCCGATCGCAGAGCGATTTAAAAAAAAAAAAAAAAAAAGAGACCAACAGTTCAGGCTCATTTCAAAGCAGCCTAAACAAGGTTTTAATGTCCATTTCTTACCTCTTTTTAGCACCACTGCCCCACCTTTCCCTTTTATTCTTGTAATATTTCAAATATAACACTTGATGGAAAGTTGCTGCTGGCTAGTATCGAATCACCTTGGGGTTCAAGCTCACTCTCTAGCTCAGATCATGCAGCCAACAGCACTGCAGCTTATCAATAGACAGGGTGCCATATACTACAGTGTGCACATACTTCACTAAAAGCACCACAATGAAAGGGGAGCTGGCAATAACATTAATAAGAGCTAATACAGCTAACGGTAAGAAAGTGGTTAGTTAGCACTCTTTTAAAGGGACCAGTTATAACGTTGCCACTGCTAATGAGAGTTAAGAGAATTCTGAAGTGTCTTTATACAGCTACTCTGTATTTAAGTAGTTTTATGAAGCACAACTGGAAGCTACAGATTGTGAAATGTTTGTAAGAAGCGAAGGTGCCGGAACACGATATTGCGAAATAAATATTTCATCTGCAACAGTAAGTGTGGTTTGTGCTTGAAGTTCTGACCTCTGAACCTCTGCAAGGAATGTGAGGCACCCTCCAACTGCTGAGCTGAGCTACTCAAACCCGCTGCCTTCCACACTGCAGCCCAACGCTTTCTCTAACCACTGAGCTACTCAAACTCACTGCCTTGCACACTGCAGCCCAGCGCTTTCTCTAACCTCTGAGCTACTCAAACCCGCTGCCTTCCACACTGCAGCCCAACGCTTTCTCTAACCACTGAGCTACTCAACCCCGCTGCCTTCCACACTGCAGCCCAACGCTTTCTCTAACCACTGAGCTACTCAAACCCATTGCCTTCCACACTGCAGCCCAGCACTTTCTCTAAACACTGAGTTACTCGAACCCATTGCCTTCCACACTGCAGCCCAACGCTTTCTCTAACCTCTGAGCTACTCAAACCCGCTGCCTTGCACACTGCAGCCCAGCGCTTTCTCTAACCACTGAGCTACTCAACCCCGCTGCCTTGCACACTGCAGCCCAGCGCTTTCTCTAACAATTGAGCTACTCAAACCCATTGCCTTCCACACTGCAGCCCAACGCTTTCTCTAACCACTGAGCTACTCAGACCCACTGCCTTCCACACTGCAGCCCAGCGCTTTCTCTAACCTCTGAGCTACTCAACCCCGCTGCCTTGCACACTGCAGCCCAGTGCTTTCTGTAAACACTGAGTTACTCAACCCTGCTGCCTTGCACACTGCAGCCCAGCGCTTTGTTTCCAATGAGCTAATCAGGCCGTGGCTATATATAATGCAGGCATGCATTTATTTGAAATGATATTTAAGCTACAGACAAACACCAGTTCCTTGTTTCTTGAGCTCTGAAAGATGAACCTGCTGCACAGCAAAGTACAGACAGTTCATGTAATTCCTGCACTGGATATAAATAGGGCTTTACACTTATCTGCTATATAATTATGGCTTCAGTGGAAATGTCACATGGTTTGGGTTGGGTTGGGTTGGGTTGGGTTGGGTTGGGGTTAGATACTGGCAGGGAAACATGAAATATTCTGTGTTTACTTTCTTTGTTATTTTCACAACAGCGATGGCTCTATCAACTCTCTCTTTGGGAATATCTGGAGCACAGATTTTGCTACAGATTTCCACCCCTGAAGCAATTTGTGGCTGGCCGACTCGCTAACCTGCCACGTCGAATCGGACTGCGACCCCACACCCTATTGACAGTGTTTTGGCGGGTGTTTCTAATTTAATGTCCAACCCCATACAGTGCATGATTCAGTTTCTGTTGCCATGGCACCGTTACAGCTGACCACCGTCCCCACAGAGTTCTATGAAACTGGTCTAGCCACATCAAACGGATGGACTCTGACTGTTTTGTGGCTATAAACCAACGGTATTTATTTAACAGAGTGGAAACACTTGGAATGTTAAACAATAGTTTTTTTCCGTTTATTTTTTTTAGGATGTAGCGCCAAGCATACAAGATGGGGATGTAGGGGGAATGTGTAAACTAACAGGACTGCCAACGCAGCCCGCTCTCAGATAAAACTCTGCAAGGTTCCAGGTTCAAATCGCGGCTCACTCACTGACTCACTGTGTGACCCTGAGCAAGTCACTTCACCTCCTTGTGCTCCGTCTTTCGGGTGAGACGTAGTTGTAAGTGACTCTGCAGCTGATGCATAGCTCACACACCCTAGTCTCTGTAAGTCGCCTTGGATAAAGGCGTCTGCTAAATAAACAAATAATAAAATTGAGTGCTTAGCAAGGAGGAAAGCTTGTGTACCTAGACCTACACACACACACACACTGACACATGCAAGGACAAATGCCTTCAGGGAATGTAAACTAGCTGAACTGCCAACACAGCCTGCTTATTGTTAAAAGTTCAGCACACAGCCTGTATGCTTCACACTATTATGGACATTGTAAACCTACACACACGCAGTATATATCCCCTCAGCCACTGTGTGTATAACTGCACCATGTTAAGTTTCTCATCTATGTATCTAGTATATTAGACATATATGTTTTTATTCAAAGATTTGGCAGGGCAAACTATTTTAATATTTCTAAAAAAAAACAAAAAACTTTAAATTAATAAATCGTGACCGAATGTTATATATTTTGGCAGAATAAAGAAAAAAGAAAGAAAAATGGCCAAGTAATCTTGGAATAACACAGCGTTAATTCTCAATTATAATTAATCGCCAGCCAGCTGCGGCACTGGAGACGCACACAGATCAATACAATTACACGCGGTTAAGTTGATGGATGGAGACGCTCATCCAGCCCGTGTTATGTATCCCCAGACACCGTTTGGATCCTTCAACGACCTTCACCGTCCAGATAAGCAAAACAAGCGGCGGAGCTCCCAACTTCCACCCGTGCCGGGTGACGGGGTGATGGGGTGTAGACTACTCCCTGAGATCAATAATATACGCAACTCGAATGCAGACTCGAGACACCGAAATGCAACGAAGACAGACGAGCTGGTCATGTTTGAAACACAGGTGGGATAAAGCGTTATTTTAGAGGAGGGGGGAGGGGAGGAGGGAGGGAGAGGGAGGGGAGGGAGGGAGGGGAGGGGGAGGGAGGGAGGGAGGGAGAGGGAGGGGAGAGGGGGGAGGGAGAGGGGAGGAGGGAGAGGGGAGGGAGGAGGGAGAGGGAGAGGAGAGGGAGAGGAGGAGGAGGGAGAGGGAGAGGGGAGGAGGGAGGAGAGGGAGAGGGAGAGGGAGAGGGAGAGGGAGAGGAGGAGGAGGGAGGGAGAGAGGGAGGGGAGAGGGAGAGGGAGAGGGAGGGGAGAGGGAGAGGGAGGAGGGAGAGGGAGGGGGAGAGGGAGAGGGAGAGGGAGAGGGAGGAGAGGGAGGGGAGAGGGAGAGGAGGAGGGAGGAGAGGGAGAGGGAGGGGAGAGGGAGAGAGGAGAGGGAGAGGGAGAGGGGAGGGGAGAGGGAGAGGGAGGGAGGGAGAGGAGAGGGAGAGGAGGGAGGAGGGGAGAGGGAGAGGGGAGAGGGGAGAGGGAGAGGGGAGAGGGAGGAGAGGAGAGGGAGAGGGAGAGGGAGGAGGGAGGAGAGAGAGGAGGGAGAGGGAGAGGAGAGGGAGAGGGGAGGGGAGAGGGAGAGGAGAGGGAGGGAGAGGGAGGAGGAGAGGGAGAGGGGAGAGGGAGAGGGAGGAGAGGAGAGGGAGAGGGAGAGGAGAGAGGAGAGGAGAGGGAGGGAGAGGGAGAGGGGAGGAGAGGAGAGGAGAGGGGAGAGGGAGAGGGAGGGGAGAGGAAGGAGGCACTGTCTTACCCAAGCCCGCATTCAAAATGGGGGACAACAAACCGGACTGTCATCCAAAACAGAACCAAAGGAAGAGACGCCAACGCATCTGAGCTCTAGAGAGTTCTTAAGCAATCATAAACCTACTGTTACAAACTCAACTCAGGACTGCAGCACCGTTACAAAAAAATAAAACAACATCGTCGCACATTATACAAGCACCATACAAACCAAGACACATATGTAATACCCCCGGAGACACACGCATGTGATCAATCAATTCACAAACAGTGCAGCCAGCTCTATTCACGAGATTTAAATACATACATCTAACCTTGTTACATAACCTCCCCTTCACTCAGTTGTAATTCAGTTTATCTCTTTATATAAAAGTGCAAAACGTTTATACAGACTCCAAAACTGTAGTGTGACTTTCCCAGGGTTTATACCGCAGTCGTGTATGTGTGTGTGTGCTAATTAATGTTTATTTATTTTTTAATTAAGATGTCCTGATCATCAAGCCACAACAAAATGCAATGAAAAGTGAAAGCGTTTTTTGCAAACATCACTTAAAAAAATTATAGGCGGAGTAAAAAACAAAAAACTATATATATATATATACACACACACACACACACACACACACACACACACACACACACACACACACACACACACACACTTACTTAAAACATCCCTCCAAGTTCTGCCATGTAATTCCCGCCTCGGAAACGTCGGTGATTGATTTTTTTCTGTTTTTTTTAAATTTTATTTAACAAAGTGTCGATTTTTTTCCCCCTGTTTTTCTTTTTAAGCAACGCATTGATCACAATGTTCCAATCTGGTAGGGGCGGGGCCCCGCGGTCTCGTCTGCTCGTCATGGATAAGCAGCGGCACCCAATCAGCGCCGACCTCACTCCCTTTTGTTTGGGTCCGTAACCAATTGCAGCCGAAGGGGGCGGGTTCTGCTCGCAGACAATGCACGGCACGGACAGACAGTTCCACATGTCAAAGCTTAATTTAACCCACTGAGAGCTGGGCGGTTTTTAATTTCATCCAATTATACTTTCCGTAACATCTGGTCGGCAGAGCACTTTAAGAACGGGGGTGTCGTGTACGTGTTCATTATGTGTCTCAACGCTACAGCGAGACTAGACATCGTGTTAAAAATCCTTAAAATGCTACCTCAGTATATACAGTCGGGCTGCTATGTTTGTATACGATTCTCTTAATCCATGTTGCAATTAATATATAAATGTATTCTTCAAATGCATGCAGTAAACGGTCACGTTTAATAAATTGGGACCCACACATATTCTATTACCTTAATAAACAAAATTCACTTACAGTACACGATGGGCTTTATTCACAATGTTTTAACTCAAGTTAATTTAAATTATTTATTTTCAAAAGTTTTGATACTGAACAGATTCCGGGAATATCAAACTTGATTTTATTAATAAATAAATAAAAACAGACTTAAAAAAATGAATCTTTAAATAACTTTCATGAATGGCCTGTTTGGCCCCTCATATATATACTTAGTATCGCTAACTAAATCGCATGAATGATATGCGATGTACTTGCCTCCGTTTACAAAAGCCACGATTATTAACCCTTTCAGTCCTAAACTGTTTTTGTCGAGCTGAACTGAATGCAAAATTCAATTATAGAATTGAGAGTGCATGCGAACACATTTTTACATGTATTTTGGTAAATGGGACTTCAAAGTCCCGTCAGCACTTTAAGAACTCTAAACCAAACATATTAAAGAATAACTTGTGAGATTACAGTGGCCTCAAATGTCAAAACATGATTGTTCTGTTTTATCGCTGCATTACAGAAATCTTGTCGCTTCTCACCGCATATTTCCTTCTCGCTGGCCACAGTATTCTTTGAAGTAATTAAAAGAAGGGACCTGAGGTCCCGCCAGAACTGAAAGGGTTAAATCGGCAATTACAGCGCCAGTTCGATCACGTGATTATACATATCAGACTACACCCCTGGGGGGGGGGGGGTGCCTCTAAAGTTTTCTGAATATAACTTCGTGTTTCTTGTTTTAAATTTGTAAATACTAAATAATAATAATAATAATAATAATAATAATAATAATAATAATAATAATAATAATAATAATAATGACAATGTCGACCCAGGGGACTTTTTCGACCTGAAAAAAGAAACAAGGACCAGGGGTCACAAATGAAGATTAGATAAAGGGGCATTCAGAACAGAAAATAGGAGGCACTTTTTTTACACAGAGAATTGTGAGGGTCTGGAACCAACTCCCCAGTAATGTTGTTGAAGCCGACACCCTGGGATCCTTCAAGAAGCTGCTTGATGAGATTCTGGGATCAATAAGCTACTAACAACCAAACAAGCAAGATGGGCTGAATGGTCTCCTCTCGTTTGTAAACTTTCTTATGTTCTTATATAATGGGTCGTTTTTTAAAAGTTTTAAAAATAAAACCACAAACAAACCAGGAAGAAAGATCTCTCTTCAACATGAGCTTTTATTAAACAGACAGTCTGCAGAATACAGAGTAAAACAGGGTCATTGCTACTTTAAGCACAAAATCTGGTCCAGGTTATTAAAAGCACACTTTAATATATTGAGCATTTTAAAACATGAACAGGAGGCAATGTTAGAAAAAAATACAATATGAAAAATTCTAACTATGATGAAAAAAACACAATAGAGCTACTACCTTTAAAAACACAAGCAGTCTTTTTCTTTAAAAAAAAAAAAAAAAAACAGAAAGAAAGAATTTATGCCTTTTTCAGCCTGAAAGGATCTTGGATCCAATTCCATCGCAAATATGCATTCGAAAATAATAATAAAAGAAAACATGATGATGATGATGATGATGATGTCAACACTTCAGTTTCAGGTTCGATATCCCTTTCATAAAATTGAAAGGCTTGTCTTTTTGCATGCAATAATAAAATGTCTACATTTTGCACAATTGTTTCATTTTACATTTGCAGACACCTGGAGTACATTTATATTTATAAAACTCTTAGGACATTTCTGAATTGTACAAACCAGACCGAGGGCAAACTACTAGTGTGCAATGACAATGGACTTGAACCGTGGCACACCTGCATAATTAGAATGATACCATTGATCCCCGACAGTCAATTACACATTTGTCATTCGATTCATGATTCTTGTATTTGCAACCACTTTTGATGACCTCGTTTGTTTGAGAAAAAAAAAAAAAAATTTGCACAGCATGTTTCTGTATTTGTAGCTGTGATTATTTCTGGGTTCAGAGTAAACATGTTAACATATGTAGTTGTTTTAGGTTACTTTTTAGTGTAATTTTAATTACTGCAGCATATTTGTAACCAATTGAACAGAATTGCATTGTCATTGTAACTGACCCCAGGGTCTGGTACAAACCAAGCAATAAACCTCTCACAGCAGCGGGTCAGCTCCTTCCTGCAAGCGATCTCTCACCAGTGTTATCATGATACTCATTTTAGCAGCTTTACTTAGATTAACAAGGGGTCCATTTGATCAGCCCCAGCTGGATCTTAAGAGCAGTTTACAGCACTGGGGAGAATCTCCCTGGATTGCAACACAAGCCGTCTGTATTTATGGAATTCATTTATGGAGTTTGATACATTCTGAATCAATATTTATTGTAAAATGGAAATTTTTGGGCTACAAACTGCTGCCTCCTATTTTGAGGACAGTCCAGTTAGTCGAGCCCATACAGAGCAGTGAAATTTCACGCCGGCTATGAAGCTCAACACAAAGAAAATGGAGATTTATCATCACTGCAGCGAGGAAAAAAACAAGATATTAATCATTTTGAGGCTTCAGTTTCTTATTTTACATCGAGGCGTCATAAACGCATCCGAAGGGCTGTATTTGCAGAATTGTTACATTTAGACTTAACTTGTGTGGTTAACAAAATTAGAGTAAGTTATCGTAACAATATAGTTAAACAGAAAATTAAAATAATCGGGTAGATTCCAGTTGAAAATGCTCCAAAAAACGAGAAAGTAGCCGATCCTTGAATGAAGACAACAGCACTTCATGGGTTAAAGGTAATCAACATGGATGTGCTGGATGCTCTAAGACAGCCAGTGCTGTAAAATGCTCTAAAACCCGACAGTTTACTCTAGTATACCATGCAGAATAATGCAATACAGTGGCCACCACTATATCACCCTATATAGTCATTATTTATAGTTCTGTGCAGTAGATATTGGCACCCTACCTGAACCACACACTCACTGGCCTCCATATGGGCAAACTGCATGCAGATTTGAGGCAGACTTAAATGTGTTTTATAGGCAAACTGCCCACTGTGTTGTACATGTGGGGTCAGAAGGGACCTTATTACCTACTGCACAGGAAGTGGATTTATAGTACAGTGACAGGCAATTCAAAGTGGAAACAGTCGTCAAAAGTTGCAACGAAAAGCATTTTAAAAGCTACAATTTCTCACGAATCAGACACTTTTTTTTGTATTTTATTCTCAAAACGTACGAGAGAGAACAGCTCCCCGCGTGCTGAAGCTTAATGAACTGATTACAACATCCGTTACTCTGTGCACCACAGCGGCACCCACAACTCAGCCATTAAGAGCCTGGAACAAGTGTCAGATTCAGAGCAGAGCAGGATTAGTATTCATGTCTACGCAAGACTCTGCCTGTTAGTTAAGGGATAAAACCACGTTCTCACCTGCCAGGAGGTTAAACGACAAAACAGCGCCACCACACTATAAGTTCACTTCCTGTGTTACAGGAAATAGGGCCCCCACCTAAACCGCACATAGGAAACTATGTGCGGCACGGTACCAGGTGGGGCCCAAGTACCTGTAACACAGGATGTGAACAGGGAAAGAACCATTAAACTTACAGTGTGGTTGGAGTTGGTGAACTTATAGTGTTGTAGCTGGATCGTAATTGCACTCATCAAAAGTTTGGACTTTCACAAAGATTTAAAATCCAGACTGCGCTACTCCTATGAGATGCGAATCATAGTTCTATTAATACGTTAAGAGGCACAGATACAATTGCAAAGTAAAGGGCAAGTTATTTAGAGAGCAGAGCGAGGTTTGGGGTCTGGTCTCTCGGGAGGAAGGCAGACTCAGCGATCAGCAAGCAGGGAGTTTGCAAGCGCGTCGCAGATAAACGTTTAGGGGGGAGGAGAGGGGTTTTTGTAGTAAATAAAAATAAATAAATAAATAAAAAATCAGAAGAGAAAAAGGAATGAAAGCAGTTCAGATCAAGGATGTTTAACAATATTCCAGTTGAAAGATTGTGGTGAGTTGTGTCATTAGAACAACAGGCCAGACTGTCGCGTTCTGCACACACTGAGTGGAGCTGACATCGGTTCCCGTACTCCCTCTAATAGACGAGGGTTTGTCTGCCTGATCTAACCGGGAGGCATTAGATCAGAACTGACTCTTTGGCTTAGCTGAAGCAGCCTTCAGGCCAAAACGTTGTCTACTGGACTTAAAGTTTGTCCTTGATTGAGTGTTTAAAGTTTTGCATTATATAATGAGCAGGGCTCTTTATTTTCCATTTCACCAAAGCTACAGGTCATGTAACAATTTTCTATCTAACATTTGGCACAGAAAATCTACATTTTAAAAAATAAAAGGATCTAAGTTTGTCAGCTTCCGAGATGATGAAGACTTGCTGCCGAAACTGTAGTTATTTTAAAATAAATAAATCGTTTTCAGTTGGAAATCTGGGACTGAAATTGGCTGTTAAATATCAGTTGCAGTGGCGATGTTAAACACTGATGACAAGCACTGCTGGAGAGATCAGAGAGACTGGAGGACGTGTAATCTCACTGCAGCAACAAAGAAACGAACTCCAAGAAAATAAACACACAATCACCGTTACCCGTTACACCATTGATCGAACGAAATGATGGCATCAGTACAGAGTGTCCCCTTCTCGGAATTTAAGGGGTACCCCCCCTCCACCCCGACACACAAGCAACAACCAAAAATGAAATATATACTATAGAAGCACCTTAACCCATTGAGTTCCACTGTCCTCATTTGAGGACAGGCTACTTTGTAATTTTTAGAACATTTTTTTTAATGTGCTCCATTAACATTGAAACTACTCCCATAGTAAGGATTTCATTTTCGGCCGTTGCTTGCACCCAGAATCCCCCTCTTCTATAAACGTTCCCCTTTGTAACAGTTCTCATTTATTAACACTAGCGGCTTGCAGATCTTCAAAAGACAGAAAGCGAATCAAACCCAGGTCAGGTTGTGGGCTGAACAGCGTTAGGAGATGTCAGTTCATTTCAATGGTCGGTCTGACATCACGGCCAAAATCTCACAGTGGCATTGCTTACATCCCAGCCCTGGGTGGATTACATTTGCATGGGGAGGAGGTGAACTTGGGGAATTATATACAGGTGCAAGAAAAAGAACATGCAAGACTATACTTATTGTTTTCACTTTGTTTTATTGCGAGACAATGAATTGATTTGTTTACTGTGTGCACTGTTCAAATCATCTAACAAAGACAGCAAAACTGTCATACATATTCATATATAATTCTTATTATCGATAACCACTAAACTCTGACTTGAGAAAATGTTGTTTTAGGACCTATGGCTCCAATTGTTTGCGTGCAATAAGGAGCTGCAGTACCCTTCTTTTCCACCAGATGGCGATCCTAGGCCTCACAACAAAGAGAGGCTCCTTGCTACCATCTGGTGGGCAGATGCCAGAACTGCAGCCCAGCCAGACAATACAAAACACACACGCATTCAAGTAGTGTGGATTAAAACCAACTTTGTACTCGCTGCAAGAGAGGGTTTGGCCCCGTATTGAAGCTGCATTTGTTTTTAACAAAAACAGGTAAACAAATGTGACTGGCTTATAAACTTTTATTTCTTTTTAAAAATATATATTTATATATCTAGATCTTTTTTCAAAAGTGCGGTGGGGTAGAAAGTCTAATGATAATTTAAAAAAAATACTAAAAAAAAAAGACTTGTCTTTTTAAACTCTTTTTTTCCCCCAAAAGAAACATAAAGCTGTGCTTCCTGTCCTCTACACCAGCGGTTCTCAACCCCAGTCCTGGGTCTTCTGGTTTTCATTAAACCTGATCTCTCAGTTACTTAACTAGACCCGTAATTGAACTGATAATTTGCTTAATTAGACCTTTATAATTGTTCTCAGCACCTAACAAGTTCCAGATTTCAAAGTTACTTATAAAATGGAATAGTTAACTTGAAATCTTCAACTGTTTAAAAGCTGAAAACAATTAAAAAAAGGTCTAATTAAGCTAATGAGGAGTTCAATTAAGTGTTCGATGAAGTAACTGAGAACTCAGTTGGCGTGAAAACGACCCTGTCTCTCTCCAGGCCTCGGGCCGGAGACCCCTGCTATACTGCAAGGACTCTGTAGAGGCCCAAACTCTCAGTCTCGTCTTTCTCTCTCTTGCTGCAGCAGCAGAGATGAGAGAGCCAGCGGGTGGACGTTTGTATGTATATAGGAAAAGTCTTCCCATTTCAAAAGGCCAGAAATATCAAATACACGAGGTCTATAAAAGACGGGTCGGAATCCTAACCCTCCATTCTGTAAAAGGGTGGCTGCCGATTATCTTAACGACCCTAATGAAGAAACATCTCTTAGTTTAGTATTTACCAGAGGTGTTAGGCAACTAACAGGCGACTGATTGAATAAATACACAAATGTAGCAAATATACCCCCCACCCCCACCCCCCCAACAGGAGGTATTGACACTCCATTAATCTGAAGAAAAACTATAAGTAAAAAATAAATATTCTCCAATGAGACACACTGCATAGACACCACCATTCATTTCGTTTCTATAACAAGTTTGAACATCGAAACACAATAATAATAATAATAATAATAATAATAATAATAATAATAATAATGACAACAACAACAACAACAACAGTACTAATTATAATTAACAACTACAGAAGGTTTTACCCCCAAGGCTGGGAATTTAAGCCACGTTTTGACCGCTCTCTCTAGTGAATTTTGAAAGCCACTGTAGTATGGTTTTGATTCAACACTGCAGATACCTGGAGCTGCAGTACCCTCTCTAAACCAGGAGAGGGAGCCTCTGCACCAAGCTAAAGTGCTCCTGGCTACCACCTGGTGGACGAACACTGCAACTGCAGCCGCGAGAGCCGGTCAAACGCAGACTCCTGCAGCGCCCTCGTATTGCACAGCAGGCTGAGCCGGTGCAGGCTGAACGCGACACGATAACAGAAGCTCACAATGAAACCTGGAATAGCTTGCGCTGCTATGCAATTGGAGTTTTATTCCCATCTAAAGGTCAGATTTTTTTTTATTGCTCCAGTGTAAAAAATTGGCACATTTGTTTTGGTATCCTAGAAGATGTGCGTTTCAGTAACTTGCAAAACTTCAACAAAACTTTTATGGTAACGCAGTTTTATCTGTCTGCAACTAGCTTAGCAAACTTTTTTTAAAAAGTTGCGAAAAAGATTTTTCTCGTTTGAAAAAGGCCACGTTGAGAATTAGCTGAGCAGATTTGTGCCTCCCTGACTCGCGCAGTAATGGCTGAGCTCTGAAGCGCACAATAGCGATCACGAATCCACTCTGAAAGTGCCTGCTTACAGGTCACCAAGCCTTCCTAACAGAATCGGAACATTTCAGCTTGCTTGAGAATCAGGGCCCTGTGCTTCATAACATTTTCCTCACTGGAGCAATAAAAAAAAAAAATTTTAAAAAACAGAAAATAAACCTCATGACCTTTCATTAAGGTGCAGGTTTTCCGTACAATGCCAAACTTTCACTAGATGCATATTGAGACCATGAGGAGAACAGACAGGAGCAGTTTCAAGATTTTCAGCAGGTAGACAGATATACATTGATAGATAGGTACATACACAGATATACTCTCTGTTAGGAGGGCCGGCTTCGAAGTCTTAAACGCTTTAAAAAATGATTTGAAGGAAACTTTTTTTTTTTTGGTCGGTAAGGATCTTTCAGTCCTCTGGATTAAGACTATGTGTTAATTACAATTGCAAGGTCATATGTTACAGTACCTAGTCTGAAAAAGAACTTGCGAACTCCTATAACAAGCACAGACAGTCAGAAAGCTCCAACTACAAACAGGATTTCTAATGTTCTAATGGACTTGCACAGCCGGGTTCAATTATTGTTAATAATTTAAAAATTTCCTTTCAGAATTTCAATAGTGCATTTCTGCTCTAAAAAAAAAAAAAAAGCACTTTTAAAACGTTTTACAAATCTTCAAAACAAACTAAAACCTCGGCCCCCCCCCACTCTATCTGGGTGTCGCATCACGGTGCCCCCCCCCATACCCAGGCTATACCCCCAGCTCTCTCCCTCCGCCGCTCTCCTGCGCCCCTCTGTTTTCGGGGGTCCCCCTCTTGGCGCAGGGCCGCCAGCTGTACCCCGCGAAGGTGGGGCTGATGGGCATGTACTGGAATATCCGGTACCTCCGGAGGAAAGACATTCCGAAGGGCAGGTCGTAGGATTCCATGCCCTCCAGTTCGGAATTCCCCTTGGCAATCCCTCGCTTCCACTTCTTGATCCCGCGCTCCTCCGCCGTGCCTGCGAGAGACGGATGGAACCTTCAGATTCTGTTTTCTTGGTTTCTGTTCATGCTCCCTTACCTTCTCGTGTACTTTGTCATGTTTTATGTTGTTGTAATCTGTAGTGCTGCGCGAACCGATGATCCGCAGAAATCAGGGGCTGGCAATCAGGAGAGGGTCGCTGCTGTCCATCGGGCTGATTCACCGTTCAGAGTGCAGCGAGTGAAGAAACATCAGCTTGGGTTTGAGGTGATCGCTGCTTTTCTTAGACTGTGGATAACAGCGATCCACACAAACCCAGGCAGGTATTTCTTCACTGGTTTCACTCTGAATTTTAAATCAGCCCGATCGACACCAGAGACCCTCACCTGTGGAGAGCTTGATCAGAATAACTGAATAATCGATTTGTGCAGCTCAAGTAATTCGATGCAAACTCTTTAAAAGAGCAGCTATGAGTTTCTCTTAACCGATGGATTTTTTTTTTCTTTCAGATTCACTTTGTATCGTTTTCTGTGTCAGTCATCACAAGTTTTAAAAGCACCCTTCTGGCCTCAATAGAGCTCTGCAATATCCAAGCGTGTAACCATTAACCTGTCCCCCCTGCAACACTCTGACCCTAGTAAACGTCAGAAACACATCAGTAAGACATTCCACACTGAGTGAGCAAACCAGTAGTTCTTACATCCACTAGGGGGCAGTGTTGCAGGGGGGACAGGTTAACGGTTACACTCTGGTGTACCAGGTGGAGATGAGATATTTCTGAGAGCTCTATTAAGGCTGCACTCAGGAGTTAAACTTCTGAGTTTCTAAAAAAAGTCACTAGGATGTGAGGACTACCAACATTGAGAGCCAATTCTCCTGCCACACCCCCCCCACCCTCACCTGGGATGGTGTTGTCCAGCAAGAACGCCACGGAGCCACCCACAAACATGGCCGTGGTCAGTAGGACATTCAGGACCTGGTCAATCCCCTCGATACCTGAGAAGAGAAAGTGGGAGAGGGGGTAAGAAACGCATTTTTCAGTTCAGTAAACCGTTGCACAGGGTTCATTCGTTTATTCTCATTTTTCACAGCATAGTTCAGCTCAAAACAAGCGTTTCAAAAAACAGTCCATATACAAAAAAAAAAAATCCTTAAAAATAGTTGAACGGTAAATTAAGTTACATTATTCAAAAAGACATTCCTTCATTGAGCGTACATGAGAACAGGACAAACAAATATATTTGTATTTTGGTAAATGGGACTTTGAATTCCCGTCAGTACATGAAGAAATCTAAACAGCACCGAGATAAGACAGGACCTTGAAGTCTTTCCAAAAAAAAAAAAAAAAGTCTTTTAAAAAACAGCTTTGTGACTTGGGCCCTGCATCAATTCACTAGTCAAAAGCAGCAGGTGTCCATCTTTGCCTACCTGTGACCAGGGGGTTCTCTTTCAGATAGCTGGGCAGAACCAGCCCGAAGAAGATGGAGAACCCCAGAACGAAGAGGTTCCGGGACGAGTTCAGGTCCACGAACTGGAGGTTAGAGAGGCCGACCGCCGTGATCATCCCTGAGGGGAGAGGAGAGGGGGGAGCAGTCAGATACTGGGGCTTGGCAAGGAGAACAGCTGGGGACTGGAACACGCACATCGCATGGCTCAAAAGCTCTTCAGGTCTAAAAGAATGAAACTACTTTCCTGTGTTTGTCAGTCTACAGATTCTGGGCGGGTAATTTATCCCACTGCTACCACCAATATCAGTTTCAGGGATGGAAATAAGACTCCCGTTGCATAGCACTTTGATCCACTCCTGGTTTTACTAGTCATTTAATAAGACACACCTGAGCTTGTTACCTGTACACACTGTGGCTAATCAAGCTCGTAGTAAAACCTGGACTGGGTGCAACTGCTATGCAATAAGAGTCTTTCTGCCATCCCTGCAGCTTTCACTGACATGTGAACACATGCATGTTGTTCGTGTTTAGTTAATGGCTTGCTAATATACAGCGACTGGTATATAAACTAATTTTAAATAAATGTTTGAATAATGAATTAAAAAGGTCCCATCTCACCGAACAGCGTGCAGAAGAGCGCCCCCAGGACGGGGTCTGGCAGAGAGGCGAACAGCGCGCTGAACTTCCCCACCATGCCCAGCAGCAACATCATCGCAGCGCCGTACTGGATCACACGTCGACTGCCCACCTGAGACACAGAGAGAACAATGAACCCTACACCGTGCACACGAGAGAGAGAGCACTGAGCATGCATCATCACAGCCCTGTACTGGATCAGACACCCTGGAAATGAGAGAGAGAGAGCACTGAGCTACACTGAGCATGCATCATCACAGCCCTGTACTGGATCAGACACCCTGGAAACGAGAGAGAGAGAGAGCACTGAGCATGCATCATCACAGCCCTGTACTGGATCACACGCCGACTGCCCACCTGAGACACAGAGAGAACAATGAACCCTACACCGTGCACACGAGAGAGAGAGCACTGAGCATGCATCATCACAGCCCTGTACTGGATCAGACACCCTGGAAACGAGAGAGAGAGAGAGAGAGAGAGAGAGAGAGAGAGAGCACTGAGCTACACCGAGCATGCATCATCACAGCCCTGTACTGGATCAGACACCCTGGAAACGAGAGAGAGAGAGAGCACTGAGCATGCATCATCACAGCCCTGTACTGGATCAGACACCCTGGAAACGAGAGAGAGAGAGCACTGAGCATGCATCATCACAGCCCTGTACTGGATCAGACACCCTGGAAACGAGAGAGAGAGAGCACTGAGCTACACCGAGCATGCATCATCACAGCCCTGTACTGGATCAGACACCCTGGAAACAAGAGAGAGCACTGAGCTACACTGAGCATGCATCATCACAGCCCTGTACTGGATCAGACACCCTGGATACGAGAGAGAGAGAGCACTGAGCTACACCAAGCATGCATCATCACAGCCCTGTACTGGATCAGACACCCTGGAAACGAGAGAGAGAGAGCACTGAGCATGCATCATCACAGCCCTGTACTGCATCAGACACCCTGAACAGGCAGAACGTTTGGAATTCTCTGGTGGCACCTAATTTAGCTGAAGGCTAAGGAATGATGCTGGGGGCTCAGAGACGGTGTTTGGGTGGTGGGAGGGGGGAGAGTGAGGGTCCTGCACTGTACCTTGGTGATCCCCAGCACTCCGATGTTTGGGCTGGAGGAGGTCGATCCGTTCCCCGTCCCGAACATGCCGTCCAGCACGCAGGAGAGCCCCTCAATGAAAATCCCCCTGCGGAAACGGAGAGGAGGAGAGGGGGTGAGAGGGGAGTAAATCAAGGACAGCGAGCCAGCACAGCAAAGACAGCTGATCTCACTGGCACATCAAAACTGCACACACCTGTTTACTGTGAAAAGAACCCGGAACTTCATTTAAAGGTAAAACCTACAATCCTGGCTTTGTCTACTTGATTCAGTTACATAAATGAAAAGGCACATCTGGATTAGAGCATTTTACAGCACTAGAGTGGGTGCACTCAGTAGAGCTCTCTAATATCGAAAGTGCATCGGGTGCACCTGAGTGTAACCATTAACTTGTCCCCCCTGCAACACTGACCCTAGTAGATATCAGAAACACATCAGTAATACATTCCACACTGAGTGAGCAAACCAGTATTTCTTACATGCATGGTTATCCCAGCTGGTAAATCCAGTTGTGCTTTATCCCTCCCACTCACCTTACCCTACAAGAGTTAAAACTTTAAAACAAAGTTAGCACAACTCTTCCAGTGCGAGCCATTGTGCTTGCTGTTGGCAGCGTACGCTGTGCCAGGGCCTACCTGTTGATGGCATGGATGGGAGGAGGGGGGGCGCAGGAGAGGCGGGCGCAGGCGTAGTAATCACCGATCGATTCGATGATGCTGGCCACCACCGCGCTCAGCATGCCGATCACGCCGGCCGCAGACACCGTCGGAACTCCCCACTGGACTGAGGGACAGACAGACAGACAGAGACAGGGCTCTGTTAGCCCTGAGCGGTAGAGACAGCAGAACTGTGTGCAGAACTGATCCCCGCAGGGCATATACTCACAGGGGTAGGGCACTTTGAACCAGGGGGCTGCGGCTAGGATGCCCTGGCGCGCGTCGGTGCGGGCGTAGTACCCATACTTGTCCTTTTCGGGGGGGAAGACGTCAGTCACGGTGAAAATGAAGCAGATGAGCCAGGACATCAGGATAGCCATGATAATCTGAGGCAGCGAGAGACAACGGGTTAATAGGCGGGATGCATGTCATTGTACGCACCCCTTTTCTTGCATGCGCGATCGACTGCGGCTATAGTACAGAATGGGTTGTGTGTAGGACAGAGCTGGACAAGGCTGGCCCTTCCACTCCTGGTCTTTGTTCCAACCCTGTTCTGAATTGTTAATTGAAGCTATTAACCCTCCATCCAGACCCTGGAGTACAGTAGTTCATTGTATCATTTTTCTCTGTTAAATCTGGAGTGGAATGGCCGCCCCAGGACTGTGATTGGACCCCCCTGTTGCACGGTGTCTCTCACGGTTTAAGAGATCCTGTGCAGTCTGCTCAAACACCCATATCCACTAACTAAACAGAGACACTCCACACACACACACACACACACACACACACACACACACACACAAATAGCTTACTATAGTACGAGCAAACATGAAAAAAAACATTTTTTGCAGAATTGTGCCCTATGTCCTATGTAGATGTTATTTTGATGTTTTTTCAGAAGGGATATTTATAAATCGTAATAATAAGAGGTGCTTTGTTCATTCGAATAGGGCCATTATTTAGCAACAATAGCACATTTTCTGAAAGGAATACAACTTTCTGTATAAGAATAGCAAGGAATTGCTCCAAGCTGCAACCAAGCGGTTTCTTGCGTTCTTTAAATGGGTTTATTCCCTGCACTCACAGCTAAACAGGGCCCTTAAAAAGCAGATTGTAATCTAGGCTTGACAGAGATATTGGTCAGCCTCATTTGGTACAATGGTGAAGGGGGGGTGCTTTTCAGCCCAATCCCTAGTGCTGTGTTCATTTGTAAGGTGGGAAGGAGAGGAATAATTAGCCTTTTGAGGAGGGACTTCTCTCACCAAAAGAAATCTTTCGCCATAAGAAATCCCTCCTGTTTTAAAGCAACATGTTTATTCATGAGCCGACTTCTATAGTGAAATACAATTAAATCTGTTTTCAATGGGTTGCAGTGCTCTTCTGAGATTTTCTGCTGGTTCTTTGCTTCTGACCAGCAGCTGACCAAATGCGTCCAGGGAAGAGATATCCAAGCAGAGGAACATCTAAAGAAACAGGCTTCAAATCACACCCGATACCAGCATCTCCATCCCACTCGAGCACAGCTCAGCTCAGCTGGTTAGAAACGACTCGGAAAACTGAAAGTGGCGAAACCTGCTGTGCCATTCACAGGTTTAGTGGTGTTTCAACGAAGAAAGCGAGGGATTCGTTAAGGTATCGGGAGAGCTCCTAAAAGGAAAGCAGCGAAAGAGAGCACTGCATGGAGTGGAGGACTCACAGGAAACATCTTGAAGAGCTGGAGACGGTAAGCAGTCCAGCCTTTCTTGGACTTGTAGACTGGAAAGGGTAACTGGACATTGCGGGCGTACTGGGAGAAGAGCAGCACCAGGAAAATAGTCCTGCGGAGAGAGAGAGAAAGAGAGAGAGAGAGATTAGAGGACAGGGGGAGGGCTGGTTGATTACAGCCATTTTCATTTCTGGAGGCCTGGGTGTAGCCAGCTTGGGTAACGAGTATAATTGAGATTAGTGGTCTTAACTTAAACTCCATATGGGACTACTACTCAATAGTTTAATCCAAAATCGGTTTCATTGACGGCATTGAGAGAAACGTCTAAACTTTTGTCATAAAATGTGTGAAGTTTCTTTTGGCATTTCTAAACTTAGAGGAGAAAAAAGTTTCTTTTAGGTTTCTAAATGCAGAGATACTGAATGTTTAATAGAGAGGTTTGTCGGTTATAGGAGCCTTTGAAGCACTTGGAATGGGAATTGATTAAAAGGGAACTGGAATTAGATTTTAAAATGCTATTGACCCCAACCTAAGTTCTCCCCCCTCTCCCCTAGGTGGCGCTGCAGGTGTGGATACTCACAGCATGGCAATGCCCCAGTGCTTGCCCGCTCGCTCCCCGGCGGCCTGGAAGCCAGACAGGCCGATGAGCGTCACGGTGGGGGTGATGGTCAGGGGCCCGATGTACTTCAGGAGAACCCCAGGGAGCCCCAGAAAACCGATACAGACCTCGATCAGAGAGGAGACGATGATCGCACCCTGGATCTGAGGCAACGAGACACAAACTGAGCAAGAACACGAGCCCGGAGGCTGGATGCAGCATTATAAACGAATAGCAGCCCTCTGATTCAGGGAGCAGGGTTGGGTTCAAATCCCTTTGTTCAATTCCAATTCCTTTTTATTAAATCAATTCTCAATTCCAATTCCTTTGAAGGGATTGGAATTGATTAAAAGGGAATGGGAAATGGGAATTGATTTTTAAAAAACAGACACCAATACAACACATTATTTTTTCCCCCTGGTTTATTAAACGAAATAAATAGCTTCAGGGGTGGAGGTTAGACTCCCACTGCATAGCACTTTGATCCGTTCCTGGTTTTGCTAGGAGTTTGATCAAACACACCTGAGCTTGTTACCTTTACGCTAATCAAGCATCTAATAAAATCTGGAATGGGTGAAACCGCTATGCAGCAGGAGTCTTATCTCCATCCCAGAAGGGCGTTATAAAGAACAGCAGCCCACTGGTTCAGAGAAACAGACGAAGACACAGAACGATCAGGAAATCCAGAGTCCCGCCTCAGAGACGCAGCACAATCCTCTGCGGCATTATAAACTACAGCAGCTGCTTGCTCCGTGCTTTGAGGAGACAGTGCTGGTTCTATTTCAGGCATCGCTCTTTATCTCTGCATTAAAAGCGCCAGAACTTTACAGCAAATAACAGAGAGGCTTTCTCACACCTGATTAAACAAATATCCTTTCATTTAGAATTAATCAGAAAACAAAAAAAGTATCCTTCGTACCATCAAAGCCATACTGCATTAAACAACCTTTTAAAGAAAGGAGAGTGAAATGCTCTTCTGTACAGTGAAAGTGTACAGCTCTGGCCAAAGGTTTACCATCCTATAGAATTACTAACTTCGCTTCATAAAGTCGAATGAAACCTGCTGAACAATGTTACGCTAACATATTGAATTACACACCGCTTTGTAGTTTTTCATATTAACGGAAAACTGGCAAATTGAAAAATGTGACGTTTCGAAATCCAACATGAAATACTGTTTGATCCAATAGCGAAATATTTGTTCCTGGCACCGGCATAGAAATCTCTCACCTCTCGTATCCGCGGATGCCAGATATCTTCTGTGTGCAGTAACTGAGTGGAGTTCATAAACGAGACATCTGGAGAAACACAAGAGCAAGGATTTCAAAAGGAACACACACACATTTCAGATAGTTAGATGCCAGGGACTTCCATACAGTAAAACCCAGGAACAGCATTCTGTATAATTCAGCATAACATTATGGTCCCAGTCAGTCCCTATTGAAATGAATGGAGTGCTCCCCTCTGCAATCCCTATTGAAATGAATGGAGTGCTCCCCTCTGCAATCCCTATTGAAATGAATGGAGTGCTCTCCTCTGCAATCCCTATTGAAATGAATGGAGGGCTCCCCTCTGCAATCCCTATTGAAATGAATGGTGTGCTCCCCTCTGCAATCCCTATTGAAATGAATGGAGTGCTCCCCTCTGCAATCCCTATTGAAATGAATGGAGTGCTCCCCTCTGCAATCCCTATTGAAATGAATGGAGTGCTCCCCTCTGCAATCCCTATTGAAATGAATGGAGTGCTCCCCTCTGCAATCCCTATTGAAATGAATGGAGTGCTCCCCTCTGCAATCCCTATTGAAATGAATGGAGGGCTCCCCTCTGCAATCCCTATTGAAATGAATGGAGGGCTCCCCTCTGCAATCCCTATTGAAATGAATGGAGTGCTCCCCTCTGCAATCCCTATTGAAATGAATGGAGTGCTCCCCTCTGCAATCCCTATTGAAATGAATGGAGTGCTCCCCTCTGCAATCCCTATTGAAATGAATGGAGTGCTCCAATCCTCTACAATCCCTATTGAAATGAATGGAGGGCTCCCCTCTGCAGTCCCTATTGAAATGAATGGTGTGCTCCCCACTGCAATCCCTATTGAAATGAATGGAGTGCTCCCCTCTGCAATCCCTATTGAAATGAATGGTGTGCTCCCCTCTGCAATCCCTATTGAAATGAATGGAGTGCTCTCCTCTGCAATCCCTATTGAAATGAATGGTGTGCTCCGCTCTGCAATCCGGAACCTGTCTGTTCTGGAATCCAGCATGGCTAGTAAGTCTTGTCTGCATCAAATCAGTGGGAATCTGACCTTGTAGTCCAACACAGAGTCATGTGATTTGTTTTATAATTAAGTATGTTGTGTAAATACAAACACGTAACGGAGAACAGAACATTAAAATGAACACCTGGTACAGCTGGACAGCACTTCTATGTATTTTTACAGTAACAAGCCCATTGTATAATCCAGCACAATTCTCCAGTCCTAAACAATGCTGGATTAGACAGTAATATAGGGCAGCAGTGTGGAGTATAGGGCAGCAGTGTGGAGTAGTGGTTAGGGCTCTGGACTCTTGACCGGAGGGTCGTGGGTTCAATCCCAGGTGGGGGACACTGCTGCTGTACCCTTGAGCAAGGTACTTTACCTAGATTGCTCCAGTAAAAAACCCAACTGTATAAATGGGTAATTATATGTAAAAATAATGCGATATCTTAACAATTGTAAGTCGCCCTGGATAAGGGCGTCTGCTAAGAAATAAATAATAATAATAATAATAATAATAATAATTTGGGTATTATTTGTAATCATGGACCCAGGAATGTCATTGCTTGCTGGTATACCTAAATGACTGATAATTGTGCAAGGCAGACTACACAGTACACCAGTTGCACAGGACTCCTTGCTACAACGGATGCCGTCTCAAAGCAGGGGTGGAAATAAAGACTCCCACTGAAAACCGTTTAGATACACTCCTGTTTTTACGAGGAGTTTAATAAAAAAAGACACACCCGTTGAGAAATATTGTGAAATATGATTTGCAAGGGTAGCCCAAAGGGCAAGAGAGAGCTGATGATTGAAAACACTGAGGTGTGGTCCAAGTATGTTCTTAACATGAAGCAACCAAACCCCGAGGTGGGGGTGGGACCTCATGATGGCGTGTGAACCCTAATCGAGCTCCGGTGATCACGGAGAACTTTAAGAGCTAAACAAAGCAATTTAAATGCAATACATAGAACAGAGGAAATTCCATTCTGAAATTCCATTCCCAGCAGGCAGGTAACAAGGCTGGTTACTCTAACTGCTGCTCTTCTTGTGCCTCTGTGGCATGCCTATTAATGGGTTATTTCTTCCTCAAACCTTTGGGAATCAATATGTGTTAAAGTCTCTAAGTTTTAATCTTGAGTCATTCGAGTCTTGATCATACTTTAATCGGTAATCACTGATAATGATAACAGAATCAATTAAGCCTTGCACACCTGAGCTTGTTACCTGTTGCACTGTGTAAAACCTAGTAAAACCTGGAAGGGATTGCACTGCAATGCAATTTCCATCCCTGGATTGTGCTGTGTTGTGTTTACAGAGATGGAAATAAGACTCCTGTTTCGTTGCAGTTTGATCCATTCCTGGTTTTACTAGGAGTTTAATAAGACACACCTGAGCTTGTTACCTATACAGACTGCGGCTAATCAAGCTCATAGTAAAACCTGGAACAAGCGAAACTGCTGGGCAATAGGAGTCTTAATTTCATCCTCATCAAAAGTGTTAGAGAAGTGCCTGCAGTCTCTACAAGAACCACATTACTTTACCTTTGCTGTATCCAGTGTTGTCTGTATCGCAGCAATACATTTTAAAACATTTCTCCCGATCAGGTCACCCAAGAGATGCATCTCTCGAAGCTTTTACTGAGAAGAGAATTTCTAGACATTGCAGTGTTCCCAGACCTGCTTGTTCCCACCACATAATGCAGAAGCAAAGAGCTCCCTGCAAGGACCGCAGGGGGTCCGGGCGCTGTGAGAGTCTCAGTCGGGTTACCTGTGGTGTTGCATTTCCACTTGTCCAGGGAGAGGATGGCACGGGACGGAGCGAGGAAGGCAAAAGCACTGGCCTGAAACAGAGGGAGCCTGGCGAGAGAGAGAGAGAGAGAGAGAGAGAGTGAGTGATTCTGAGAGAGAGAGAGACCATTTATATCACTTTAGGGATGCTAAAAAAATTTTTTAAATGTCATTATTTTTATTATTATTACTTCACTTTCATTTAATATAATAGTATGATTTGATTTTAATGTTTTTGGGTTTGTTTGTTTTTTTGCTAGCAATTCAAACCTAGTCCACTTGGGGGCAGCAAAGTTTCTCTTGACCCAGTGGAGGACTGTGGGTAAACACTGCTGCTGCTGCTATCAGCAGGACTGCAGTGGATTCCGCAGAGTCATTCTGACAATTAATTCTTTCACTGCCACACCATCAACCAGCTTCACAGCAGCAGGAAAACTGTCCAAGAGCCGGGCTGCAGTGTGGAAGGCAGCGGGTTTGAGTAGCTCAGTGGTTAGAGAAAGTGCTGGGCTGCAGTGTGGAAGGCAGCGGGTTTGAGTAGCTCAGTGGTTAGAGAAAGCACTGGGCTACAGTGTGGAAGGCAGCGGGTTTGAGTAGCTCAGTGGTTAGAGAAAGCGCTTGGCTTGTATTTTCTAACACTAGGCTGACACAGGCAGATTGTGTAAGCTCACTTGCTGATGATTCAACAGCCTTGAGCAGCACCTCTCCCAAACCAAGGACAGGCAGCACGCGGACTTTGACTGCCAAGCTAATAATAACCCTTACAGAAAAGCATGAGCAATCCCATTGAGATGCTTTAACTATAACTTTAATGCTATAACTTCGAAAGCCTGGCTAGCTGATCCATAAGAAGACCACAGCAGTACCAGCGACAGGAACTTCACAGCGGATTGAAAACAGATAATCACACAGTGCAGTGTGGGGCCTCCGGCTCTGATACCAGGGTACTGCAACGGATTACAGTGGGAGTAATCGGGACTCCTCGGGAGAAGTAAAAATATCCAGAATCAGCAGCTGTCCCAATTAAACAAGAGGCATTTGAGACAACCCGAGTCAGGCCCGGCGTTATGGGGAGGTGATATATGAAAAAAATGTGCACCTAATATTTATATAGGGGCGCATTATTTATAAATACCGCGGAGTGGGCGAGACGGTTCCGAGACAGAGTGGGCGAGACGGTTCCGAGACAGAGTGGGCGAGACGGTTCCGAGACAGAGTGGGCGAGACGGTTCCGAGACAAAGTGGGCGAGACGGTTCCGAGACAGAGTGGGCGAGAGAGTAGTGACTGCTTAGCTATAAATAACGGAACAAAAATATTTTTACACATGTCTAAAAAAATTTAAATCACCTGGTTTCGCAAAAGACGGAGCAGGAAAGGAAAAATATCTGGAAGGGCTCAAAGGTTAAATTGTATGGTTTATTAAAAACCCAAGGCAAGACCAGAATACAGCCTCCACAGCAACTGCACATGCAACTGAGAGCATGCAAGGTCAAGAACCGATGGAGACAGAAGATCATGAACAAGATCCAGCAGCATCAGAAGAGACTGAAAATGTGCAGCAAACAGAGGAAACGGACTTCCTAGTACATGACGGGCCAGCGCTAGAACAACGACACGGAGCAGCTGCACTGGTGAGCGAACCTGCAAACTGGCCAGAAATCACTGATAATGCAACCCAAGACTACTTGTTTATGAAAGGGCCCATTAACATTATTCACTTCAATATATCTGATGACAAAATCGGTGGTTTACAGTAAACAACTATAACTTGCAAATGGAGCGCAAGTGGACAGGAAATGGCTTGTATATTCCTGTTCAAGCAATTCGCTCTTTTGTTTTTGTTGGAAATTGTTTTCAAACATAACATTACATCTTTCAGGCTCTGGATTAAGAGATTGGAAAAAAATCTATCATCCTTGCTTAGTCAGCATGAGTGTTTCTCTCCACTCCACCCCTCACCACCTGGTTATGAAAATGTATTTGAAAATATCCAGAAATGACAACCAAATTGTCTGGGTAGTTGTGCTTACACATGAAATGGTATATAGTTTTTTTTTAAAAAAGACTACATTTTTGTAAAAATCCTAAAGGAGAAAACTTTAGAGAACTAAATATTTATTTTAAACTGTGTCATTTAGCTACTACAGCCTCAGTAGCAGAGATTATGAAACTGACACCATTGTGGCTCCTCCATAGAGTCAGCATCCTGTAATACACTATACAGCATTTAGAGCCAACATGGCAGACATGCGACTCAGTTTCATAACTTGCTCAACTATACCGGTTGCCTGGTTACGACGAATCAGAGGCAAGAACAGAGCAATTAGCAGCGCTGATGCGCGTCAGAGGAGATTTTTGGAATCTGGTCCGAACCAGGTATCTGTCATTGGAACTGAGTATTTTGAGTCAGATTCTGGTTGTCAATGTCTGTATGTCAATGTGTGAGCAGAAGGAGAGGACGGAGGGGCATCTTCTATTATTATTATTATTTGTTAAATTTAGCAGACGCCTTTATCCAAGGCGACTTACAGAGACTAGGGTGTGTGAACTATACATCAGCTGCAGAGTCACTTACAACTACGTCTCACCCGAAAGACGGAGCACAAGGAGGTTAAGTGACTTTCTCAGGGTGACACAATGAGTCAGTGGCTGAGGTGGGATTTGAACCGGGGACCTGCTGGTTACAAGCCCCTTTCTTTAACCACTACCCAATATAATAAAAAATAATGTATAATTAAATGGTAAATGTACCTCTGTTTGACAATAGGAAAATACACATCAGATTGCAATTGATTGCGCCTGTACCAAAATCTGACAGCGTAACACTTTCAATGTGACAACATATCACTTTTTGACGTTACATGGGTCAAGTTTTGGTACGCGTACCACATGCTGACAATGTACCACTTTCTAACGCTACCCCGGTAGATTCGAAAGTCATTTCTGAATCATTTCATGAGTTGTTGTTGGGCTGGTAACTCGCCTCATGTCATGTAGTCTGTTTGATACCTGAATCCTGTACCGATCCCTGTGATTCACTGTCAAAGAGAACGAATCGTTCAAAGAGAACATATCGTTCACGAACTGCACATCACGAGAGGAAGTGAATGGGGTCGCTGCGGTCGATCGCTACTTCATTATTGTGAATGTTTATGTCCTGAAACCAGACTATTTGCTTTCTATATTATTTGGGGTATAAAGTCCTTGAAGTATTACAAACACAGACACCACACCCAACACAAGAACAAATAATAAACATCAGGGGCCATGTGGAATCATACGAACACAGAAGAGGGTTTTATTTGACCTGTCTGCAGCTTTCATTTGTAGTTGGTGCCTAGGAGCTGGATGGGCAGTGTTATTTAGTAACATAATTACAACTATAATTTTACAGCATAAAATAGGCTTGCAGTGCCAATAAAATGCAATGAAATAAAAAACACATTTTTATTTGTTAGAAATTGATTTTTTTTTTTTTTTTTAAACACTCTGTGGCACACTGGCCCTGTGCTTCCCAAAAGCAATGCATGGGGTAACGTGAACGGACCGTTTTTTCGGTTTTATCACTTGATGATAATATGGATTCCGTTTGTCCATCGCTGTGACGGGATGGGGGTTTGAATAGAAACACAGCCCTTTGTGTAGATCAAAAGTAATAACTTGGGTAAAAAGTCGCAAATTGGACTGTATGGTAATTATGGATATGCTACACAGCGATTACATTTCAATTAAACAAATAGGCACCGTTGTCAGAAACAGAGTTTAACCCAAAAATACCTAAAGCCGGGGCCCCACCTGAGTGATCGGTTGTGATTGCGTGCAGCTGAATCACTTATATGAGGACGTTCCTGCAACCAGCTGCAAGCAGTTACACAGCTCGTTACTTACAGTACAAACCAGCTCTACTTTCAAGCGATCTGCCAAGTAGGGACGTTTTTTATCATGTGCACAAAGGGGAGATGGATTTAAAAATATACTATTTCAAAAGACAACACCTGCATCCTCAGCTAAGGTCTTGTCCAACATTTTCGTGGCTTCGCTTCTGCTTTTTATATTACATTTAAAATGACTACAGATGAGACGACTATAACAGCCAGTTCTACATCGGTAATTAATGAAGGCATCGTTTACTAACGATAATGACAGACTGAAGGAACGAACCGACAGCACCAGCAGGGCAGAGGCAGATTAAGACTTCTTGTGGCCCTGGGGCACAAAGAACACCACACACACTCTTAGCATCTGACCAATCCCACATCAGTTATTTGCATATTAGAGGTCCGAGGTGCACATGCGTGTGTGTGTGTGTGTAGTTTGTGGGAAACCGTAGTACTGTATTTGATAGCGGAGAGATCTTTCAGCGACAAAATTCTGATATACTTACAAACACCTGGATATTGTAATTCATCCATTACTATATTCTATTAAAATAATATTTATCTATTGCTACATTTTTGCTATATTTATTTACTGCTATATTTTGATCCACCGGTTACAGCGAGTTTTACTGGGGGCCCCCTAAGTGGCTGGGGTCCCTGGGCACGGGCCCTGAGGACCTGTGCATTAATCCGCCACTGCAGCAGGGTCACCGTAAATCAGCAGAAAAAAACTAAAATACACACACTTCAGAACACAGGAACTTTACCAGTGATTTGGTTGCGCAACTGATCGTTCAGGTGTGGAATCGGCTTAACAGTAATTATGGAGTTATTTTTTGGGGGGTGGTAGTTAACCTAGAATGACATCACCTTACGATTACATGTTAAACACATCATGTAAAATATCAATGTTTTTTTGTATTCTACATGAAATGAAAAAGAACGAAATCCCATCTTATCACAAGGCGAGGCACCTGCGTTGCTGACACGTCAGCTTTCTTTGCCACAGCGAACCTGTCTTGCTCTGAAAAGCGATCTCCGCTCATCATGTGAAAATACTGTATCCCAATTAAACAAAGTGACGTCCCAATTAAACAGAAATTCCACTGTACTGCCCCTGCCTGTCTGCATTGCCATTGCAGTGCCCCTGCCTGTCTGCATTGCCATTGCAGTGCCCCTGCCTGTCTGCATTGCCATTTTAGGGCCACTGCCTGTCTGCATTGCCATTGTACTGCCCCTGCCTGTCTGCATTGCCATTGTGCCATTCTTCCTGTCTGGTCACTGAGTCTGGCTCTGCAGCACTAGGTTAGAGATGACATTTGTTGAATAAAAAAAACTAAACACTCAGAATCTAAAAAGGGGAACTAAAACCAGCTCTGTATCGACCAGATGCGGAAAAACAAACCATAAAAGGATCATTTATAAAACTGAAAGAGAGTTCCTCGTGATTGTGAGGAAGGGGCTGCGGGAACTGGGACGAAATGCAAGAATTCACCTTCGAGGGCTAGACTGCCATTAATATAGCATGCATGCATCTCCAAGAACATATGGAATAAAAAGAAATTAAAAAACAGGGCAATTCTTTGACAAATATATATGAAAACAAAACGACAAACAGGCAGACAGCTTCATACACACCCAGGATGAGCTAGCGAGCCGCTCATGCAGTGGAAAGTCGCATTCAGCAACGGTGTAATTACTGAAAAGCTGACTTTACATTAGCAATGTACAAAATAATATTTTATGTAGAGATAGACAGATAGAGAGATAAACATTTAAAAGTCCCCTCTTCACTACACAGCCAATCACAATTGCAATTACTCAAAATCTTTTTACTTTTTTATTACTTTGAGTCGCCTGCTGTAGACATATGCAATGCAGGCTAGGGGATCCAAAGTGTCTTCATATCACTTCTATTAGTGAGAATAAATTCTACACTGCTGCACTCCCCAGTCAGTAAGGAGGAGGTGGAGGCTGTGTGGTCCAGTGGTTAAAGAAAAGGGCTTATAACCAGGAGGTCCCTGGTTCAAATCCCACCTCAGCCACTGACTCATTGTGTGTGACCCTGAGCAAGTCACTTCACCTCCTTGTGCTCCGTCTTTCGGGTGAGACGTAATTGTAAGTGACTCTGCAGCTGATGCATAGTTCACACACCCTAGTCTCTGTAAGTCGCCTTGGAAAAAGGCATCTGCTAAATAAACAAATAATAATAACAAGTAAGCAACTCAGAACACACCGTGGTGCACCCCTGGACTGATCGCCTGCATCGCGATACCTGCACACTGTGACACGCGTCAGGACTGATCGCCTGCATCGCGATACCTGCACACTGTGACACGCGTCAGGACTGATCGCCTGCATCGTGATACCTGCACACTGTGACACGCGTCAGGTCTGTAGCAGTGTGGAGTAGTGGTTAGGGCTCTGGACTCTTGACCAGAGGGTTGTGGGTTCAATCCCCGGTGGGGGACACTGCTGCTGTACCCTTGAGCAAGGTACTTTACCTAGATTGCTCCAGTAAAAACCCAACTGTATAAATGGGTAATTGTATGTAAAAAATAACGTATATCTTGCAACAATTGTAAGTCGCCCTGAATAAGGGCGTCTGCTAAGAAATAAATAATAATAATAATAGCGATACCTGCATACGGCGACACACATCAGAAAGTGCTGTTCTAGCGCGAGGAAACAGTACCTGCACCCAAAGGTTGTTTGCAGCAGCGTTGTGATGCCCACGCAGAAGAAGATTGTGCCAATCAGCTGGCTCGTAGCCCATTGGTCAAACCCGACACACATGGCCTCAGCGAGGAGGAAGGGGACAGCGATGGTGCCACTGAAGCACGTCAGATAGTGCTAAGAGAGAAAGGGAGGAGAACGCTCAGCAAAACAAAAGTTTGTTTGTTTTTTCCCCCTAGTAACAGTGGTCCAATTTCATACGCTCAATAAATCCAAACTATAGAAGCAATGGGGTTTTCTAATAGACTAGCACACTGCTAAGGACTGCAATGAGGAGAGGCCTGATGTTTACACATAATTTAACACAGTAAGAGTGTTCTGTCAGTGCGCATGGGTTATTGTTTCAGATCAGTGTTAAGCAGGTAAAAAGCTTAGAATCCAGGTTTAGCAGAGACTAGAGCTGCACGGGCCGACTATTAGATCAAACCCTCCACAGACGAGGGTCGCTGGTGTCGATCGGGCTGATTTACTATTCCAAGTGAAGAAACAGCGGCTTGGGTTTGTGTGGATCGCTGTTCTCCACACTTAGAAAAGCAGCGATCATCACAAACCCAAGCAGCTGTTTGTTCACGCTGAACGGTGAATCAGCCCGATCGACAGCAGCGACCCTCCCTTGATTGTCAGCACCTGATTTGTGTGGAGAGCTCCACCAGGACGATCGAATGACTGGTTCGTGCCACCCTGGCAGAGGCATGCTTGTGGGGAGGAGGGGAGGGGGCAATAAGAAGCTCCAGATGTTGCTGTGTTTTTACCTGCATGCCCAGAAATACACAGAGGTACCAGGGAGGGACGTCTTCAATAGTGTAGATCATGTCCATACGCTGGGCGTCCAGACTGGTAGCGCTGTCCAACGTCTCGGATAGAGAGCTCTGTGAGGGACAGACGGAGGGACAGAGACAGTTAGACATCCCCGTAGTGCCGAGACAGGCTGGTCCACTAGATCACAGTGATATGTAGCAGCAAATAAGTAATAACAACTCAAAAGTTTTACAGATTGCTTAGCTGCACTTTCCAGTGATGTCATCTTAATAAGATCATAACAAATACATCCACCTTTTAGTGCATCTATAACTTTTACTTAATAAACTAAAACAGTTTAGTTTACTAACGTGTAGTGTCTTCAAGAGTGTAATCCGAGACTCAACACTGGAGTACTCATTTTAATCTAATGGTGAAAAATTCAATTTTTAAAATATTGTACCGATCTCGGTTAACGCAGGCAGGCGCATCACACAGGGCGAGGCACTCCACACACAAGTGGAGGGCGGGCACGAACCCGTGACCTCTTGCACTAAAGCATAGCGCCGATACCGCTGTACAAAAGAGCCGGCTTCTTTGCAAGGAGCGTACATCGGGCTCATGTCTTCATGTGTGATTATGTCACCTACCAGCCCTGCTGCTGCCTTCTCCCGTGCATGCTACACTATGTTTAAGTGTAAAGGTGAAAAAAAGGCATCTTCATGTTATAAAACTATATAAAAAAAAAACAACATTATAATATGTTTTATTAAGGTATCTTGTCCCAGCAGTGGTAAATAATGTCTGCTTTAGGAGAATTAAATATATAAAATTTTATATATATATATATATATAAATAATAAATAAATAATTTTAAAAAAGCATGAATGAAAGTTTTTTAAAAACAACTAGGAAAGAAAAATATTTTTTTGTGTGCGTTTATTTTGAAACTGTATGTCTGTGCCTCACTCGCCCTCTATCACCACCCCACACTGTTTAGTCTCCTATGCTGAGGGTCACAGTGCTGTGTAAAATACCACACTCTGCGATGACAGCATGCAACCACCTTCAGCGTGGTCTGCAGCCCGTCAGAGCCAGGCCACGTGTCAGAGCTCCGGTGACATCACACACTGCTCAGTCACCGTGACAGAGATTCCAAAAATAAGGGCCCAGCTCACGGCTATGAAAACCGAAGGGAGTCTGGCGAGTCCAGCCTTGCCCCAGAGCTCGGCACATTCCCCAACACAAAAACAAAACCAAGAACCCAACATTCGTCAGCAGCTATTATAAATAATGACATGACCGCAATCCCACACGGATGCCCAGAAGGTTTGTTATCGAAACAGGTCTTAAGTATTAATTTTTCTAACAGTGGAAAGTTAAGCAGGCTTCTTTGTTTCTTTTCAGACTGTGATCTGCTCAGATCTCAGAAAGATAAACGGAGCTGTTCTTCCCCGGGGTGGAGTGGTGAATAATAAACCCAGGCCAGTGCTGCCCTGCCACTACCTTCTCCGTGGTGCCGTTCTCTTTGGAGTAGATTGCCATGAGCTCAGTGTCTTCAGTGTCTTGGTCCCCGTTAGACTGGGCTCCTCCATTGACAACCACCTGCAGAAGCACAACAGCATACAACACCTTTACTAACAGCTGCACCGAGACCTCAGCGAGAATACAATACTGAGCACTCTCCCAGCTCATGCACGCATGTGAGAATGAGTGTTTGAATGGGAGGCCACGCCTAATTGGAAGGGAAAGAAATGGTCAGAATGTGGTCATTATTATTCAGTCCGGCTGGACTCTGGGTATGAGAGGAGCCGGGAGACAGGGCTGGGGTAGCAGTGGTTAGTGTTGAGAGCTGCAGGGCAGTGTGCACTGTGTCCCTACACTGCGATGCTGCAGCGTGGTTGCTGCCGTCTGTGTGTGTTGTTTAACTCTGTTATTTGGTTTAATTGTAAAATCAATAAAACGGTGCTAAAAAGCAAGTTATGTGTAATCACCCGACTCCTGTCTCTGCTGTTTCTCCCCCCCCAAACCCCGCTAGCCAGCCTTACCCTTCCACAGGATCTCATATTAGCAATAGTACTGACCAATAGAACTGGGCCTTGTATTATCATAGTACTGATCAATGGAACTGGGCAAGAGAACATCAAAACTGTACTGTCACATGGGCGGGGGGCGGGGGGTGGGGGGAGTGGACTACATCAATATAAAAAGGAGGATTCAAATGTTATTTAGATCATTAAAATCCCCCCCCCCACACACACACCATATAGTGTATATGACACTTACAATGGCACCAAACTGCACACGTATCTTGTACTTTTAAAACAGAACAGTACCATTGAAAACTAAAAGTGTTGTTTTTTTTTAATCACATACTAAAAGTACCTACATGGCATAAGCAGTTCAGCTATTGAGAGATAAATGCCTTTTATTGAGAGAAGCTGGTCTTTAGAACCCTAGACTGATCTAAACAGAGTGATCCAGACTGCAATAGTTGTCTTGTTGAAGGTCTCTCAGTGTTCAGTGTGTCAGAGTGCCACACAGACCAGGTCTCTCAGTGTTCAGTGTGCCAGAGTGTCACACAGACCAGGTCTCTCAGTGTTCAGTGTGCCAGAGTGTCACACAGACCAGGTCTCTCAGTGTTCAGTGTGTCAGTGTCACACAGACCAGGTCTCTCAGTGTTCAGTGTGCCAGAGTGTCACACAGACCAGGTCTCTCAGTGTTCAGTGTGCCAGAGTGTCACACAGACCAGGTCTCTCAGTGTTCAGTGTGTCAGTGTTACACAGACCAGGTCTCTCAGTGTTCAGTGTGCCAGAGTGTCACACAGACCAGGTCTCTCAGTGTTCAGTGTGTCAGAGTGTCACACAGACCAGGTCTCTCAGTGTTCAGTGTGTCAGAGTGTCACACAGACCAGGTCTCTCAGTGTTCAGTGTGTCAGAGTGTCACACAGACCAGGTCTCTCAGTGTTCAGTGTGTCAGAGTGTCACACAGACCAGGTCTCTCAGTGTTCAGTGTGTCAGAGTGTCATACAGACGTCACTGGCTTAGTCTATCCAGACCCTGCACCCCTGCCTTCCTGTCCCCCACACAGCTGTGCAAACACAGCGACGCACCGGGCCCCAGCCTGCAGGGTTTATCTCTACGCAGGGTCAGTCCACCAAAACTGCTCCACTTAGTACACCGCTAATCGATAGCAAGCTAACTATTTTTGCTGTGATGATTTTGTATATCTATTAATTTCACATTTTGTTGACGAGGAATAAACATCTGGAAATGCAAATCATGTCCTAGGGCAGTGGCCACAAACCGGAACATGACCACTGACCAAAAGGTGCATGGGCAGCCACCAGGAAATTTAATTTTGTTAACTTTAATATATAGTATGACTAGATTTCTAAACATAAATTCACTAAACTGTGTTCATGAATATATATATATATATATATATATATATATAAACACACACACACACACACATATACTTTAGAAAATGCAGATGCCGGTGCTACAAAAGTGTTAAGGAACAGTTTTTAAAATCCTGGATACAGAAGTCTCCTCCAGGGAGAAATCCCATTGAAGGAGAAATTTAAGACCTACGGGTCGAAACTCGTAAGCCATTATTATGTTTACTGTGGCTTTAAACAGGTTTGAATAAACACTGTCGCTTTTATTGAGAATTCCGTTTCAATTAAGTCCAAAGCCCCAAGGAAGTTGCTGTCTAAATTTCTCCTTTGATGGGATTTCTCACTGGAGGAGACTTTGATTTCAACAAGTTTGTACATGAATTGCAAAACAGCTAGTTGCAAAACAGGCACACCTACTTATTTAGAGTGCTTGAATTCGGGAAATTAGCATCAGAGCTGCAAAATCTGGACAATCCTTTCTGTACTACTAGAATAATCAAAGAGAAATCAGAGAATTCTTATTCTGCACTAGCTGGAAATATGGAGACAGAGTTGCCACAATGCAATTGTCATTTTTCTTGCTCCAAACTTCTGACTGGTCGTGATGTTTTGGCTGCTGGCTCCTCCGATGCTTGCTAGTCTTGACTATGACTGCCACGAACTCTCGTTTCTGCCACCACAGCTGAAGCTTTACATTGAATGATAAATGGGTCCATAATCAAGGATCAAATTCCTGCAATGTCCAGCAAGTGTATACTGCTGTGATGCGTTTGTCCGAGCTGCGCAAGTGTATACTGCTGCCTAGCAACCAGTGATGCGTTTGTCCGAGCTGCGCAAAATCCGCCCAGCAACGACATGAGTAGTGGAAGAACAGAAACAAATAGAATAACCGTTAATCAGTTAATAAAACAATAGCCTGCTCCCGGGCCACCACGAAAAGCCTTGTGGGCCGCCGCTTCCCGAACCCTGCCCTAGGGGGCAGCAGTTCACTTCAGGGATGGAAATAATCCCCCTACTGCAAAGCAGTTTCACCCATTTAAGGTTTTTACAATGATTAGCCACAGTGTGTAGGTAACAAGCTCAGGTGCATCTGATTAAAACTCATAGTAAAACCAGGAATGGATCAAACCGCAATGCAATGGGAGTCTTATTCCCACCCCTGCACTTGGTAACAGTACAACAAAGACCATTCGCACTCCATACAGTTTCTTAATATCTCCAGACCGCGACATCCTAGACACAGTGATCCTCTAAGCGTCTGGATCCCAGCATTTACATCTCACACGTCGGAGACAAAAATCTTCACTCGTCCAGAGAAATCCATGGTGCCCTGTAGCTCAAACTCAAAGCACTGGACCTCCCTGTTCAGTTTGTGTTTCTTCATACATGTGTATGAAAGGGGGTTGATATAGACAGGCACGACACTCAAATATTGCTTGCCTTGCTTGCTACCCGATCAGACCGTTCTAGGTCACATATATACCATCTCATGATTTAAGATCAGCTGATGCAGGCCTGCTGAGCCTCCCACAAGTGTAACACAAAGGAAGGGAGAGAGAGCTTTTGGTCCCTGTGCTCCCGGATTGTGAAATGCACGCCACCTCATATCAGAAGTGTAACATCAGTTCATGACTAAGTCAAAATTGAAAACATACTTTTTTAGATTAGCTTTTTCAAACTGAATTCTAAACTCTGTTTTGCTTTCACTTCTATACACATGAAATGTATTTTGATTTTCTTCTGTGTTGTCCTGTGCAGCGCTTTGATATACTTTTTGCATGAAAGGCGCTATATAAATGAAGTACTGATTGACTGACTGATAGATAATGAAACTTGGCACAACACATTGATCCAAGAAGTGGCTGCTGTCGTGTTAATGCATAATTGCGTGCTATCAGCGCAAGGGGAATCAAAGTCTTACGATATGCATTAGAATATTGCAGCTCCCTGCTCTTAGCTGTACGACATCACATTTGGGTTAGAACCTTCCCCATTGAACCCCATTCGTGCACAATGCTCCAGACTGGACTGGAGTGTCCTGCTGAGAGAGTGGCTCCACAAGGAGGGAAGTGAGATTGGCCTCTGGTAAAACAGACCCCATGACCCACTGCTGCTGCTGCTGCTGCTGTTTTCACATTCCATAACCGCTGATCATGTGCTTGGAACAGTGCGGGTTTTGCAACACCCTGATGTGCTGGAAGCACATCTTTTAAAGAACAAATCGAGAGAACAGCCTTCCAGTAAACCTGGCCTAATGTCTTGCCAATATTTCACGTGAGTCTCACGTTTTCCGATGAGAAACATGCACACGTTTGTTAGATTCGATTTTATATTTATTATTTTAAGATGTTAGTGATTAAAAAATGTGCACTCAAGACTGAATGCACTCAACACTGAAAAGTGATAGGAAACGCAGGGATTAGTACCGGCAAGGCAAGCGAATTCTTGTCAAGGAAATAAAGGTTTAATATATAACTCAATACCACAACGCCTGAAGGTTTAATTAGAAAAAGTAATAGGAGATTGTTACATCATTAACTATGTAGTAAATGGCAATAACTGTTTTTTTTTTTTTATTTATTATTAAACAGAGGGGAGAAAGTTCACAGCACACAGGAAACAGGGTCTGGAAAGATAGAAGACAGAAAAAAGATAAAAAGCAGATAAGCCTCTCGTTTATCTACAGTCTGCAAAAAGACAGTCACCTGACCAAATTAGTATTTCGTTGAGCAATGTTTAGTTTTGGAGACAATTTGCTTTTATTTTCAAGAGCCTACTTGGGGTGGGTTAAGCTGCAAGTAATAAACTGTAAGTTAATTCACCATTATTTTATGAAGGTGGCCACGTTACTTTTTTGGTTTAAAAAATAAATAAGCAAGTGCTGTATGTGCATGAAGATCTCAAGCAGGGCTACCGTAACATGCGACCTGGGTTTGGAATCTCAACAGCCAATCAGCAGCAAGTAGGAAGTGGTAATAATTATAGACAGGCATTGCTGTGAGTATGTTTGGGTGTCAAATAGGAAGACCCTTGACTTTAAACAGCGAGGAAGTACAGAAAAAACAGACTGCTCTACAGTGCGGCAAAGAGAACGTCACTCGAAACCACTGATGAAATGTAGAACTCTATTTAGAATGTATTCTCGTTTTTATTTTTCCGGTGGAATACACAGAACTGTTTTGCTTGGTTATCATGGAACAGTGCTGCTGCTCCAGTACTTCGTGCTGAAAGACATCAAAATGTAATTCTGTGCTTTAAGGAAATGCTGTGTTCAGTGACAGTGCTTCAGATTGATTGATGCCTGAAAGCAGACGCTTTGACACGACGCGCTTGGTGTGAAAAGACCTTCACTGTTTCTTCAAGATGTTCCCAGGCAGTGCATCTGTTTGAGGTGCAGTGGTGAGATCCAGGATTTATGATGACTGCTAAAACCAGTTCCTTTATCTAGCAGCTCGAAGGCTCAAGACTGTATGAGTGTGGGTGTGGGTGTGTGAGTGTGAGAGTGTGAGAGTGTGAGAGTGGAGGGGGGGGGGGACGACAAAATTTGAGAAAATGTCCCCACAAAGGTAATAACTCCTGAAAAACAACGTTGTGGGGCCACCTTTAAGAACTAAATCTACCTTTAAAAAAAAATTTAAAAAAATAAAAAGTGGCAAAATATTTAGTTTGTTGTCGACTTTCACCTTGTGTGGAGTTTTGTCTGACTGGAGTTAGAAATAGTAAATAAAAATATATTGAGAGTCAATGAGAAGACCCCACAAATATAGGAATACAACCGTGTGTGTGTATGTAAAAAAATAAAAAAATAAAATAAATAAATAAATAAATAAATAAATAAATAAATAAATAAATCAATCCAGGGAGAGTGAGGACCCCTGTGTTTAACCGAGACCCTTGGGATTAGCATAGGGATTCGATCAGGGGATTATAATCCCACCTCAGTGTATTTGAGTTTGACTCGGGGAGAAGGTTCCTGGAGCGGGGCCTAGTTGAGGTGGTGCTCGGCCACCTGTGTTTTCTTAGCCGTGTTTGAACTGTGTTTTGTTTTGCATTTATTATTTGGCTACCATTGCACGCCACCAGCAACTGCAACCAGAGTTGTATAAAAAAACTTGTAAATATTGTAAGTTAGTCCTGAACACCTGTGCCTGGGTGTCAAACACAACCTCTGTGTCTCTCCTGTGTGTCAGCGGATACCCACGCCCCTGTCACATCCACTAACAAGGAAGTAAATTATATATAGAATAATAGATGGGCTTCAGTGAGGTACAGAAAAATAATTCCATCTAGGGTTTCTGTGACGTCATAAACTACGAGATCGAAGGTCGAGTTTATAAGAACATAAGAAAGTTTACAAAACGAGAGGAGGCCATTCGGCCCATCTTGCTTGTTTGGTTGTTAGTAGCTTATTGATCCCAGAATCTCAAACAGCTTCTTGAAGGATCCCAGGGTGTCAGCTTCAACAACATTACTGGGGAGTTGGTTCCAGACCCTCACAATTCTCTGTGTAAAAAAGTGCCTCCTATTTTCTGTTCTGAATGTCCCTTTATCTAATCTCCATTTGTGACCCCTGGTCCTTGTTTCTTTTCTCAGGTCAAAAAAGTCCCCTGGGTCGACATTGTCCATTGTACCTTTTAGGACTTTGAATGTTTGAATCAGATCACCGCGTAGTCTTCTTTGTTCAAGACTGAATAGATTCAATTCTTTTAGCCTGTCTGCATACAACATGCCTTTTAAACCTGGGATAATTGTGGTTGCTCTTCTTTGCACTCTTTCTAGAGCAGCAATATCCTTTTTGTAACGAGGTGACCAGAACTGAACACAATATTCTAGATGAAGTCTTGCTAATGCATTGTAAAGTTTTACATTACTTCCCTTGATTTAAATTCAGCACTTCTCACAATATATCCGAGCATCTTGTTGGCCTTTTTTATAGCTTCCCCACATTGTCTAGATGAAGACATTTCTGAGTCAACATAAACTCCTAGGTCTTTTTCATAGTTCCCTTCTTCAATTTCAGTATCTCCCATGTGATATTTATAATGCACATTTTTATTGCCTGCATGCAATACTTTACTGTTTTCTCTATTAAATGTCATTTGCCATGTGTCTGCCCAGTTCTGAATGCTGTCTAGATCATTTTGAATGACCTTTGCTGCTGCAACAGTGTTTGCCACTCCTCCTATTTTTGTGTCGCCTGCAAATTTAACAAGTTTGCTTGCTATACCAGAATCTAAATTATTAATGTAGATTAGGAATAGCAGAGGACCTAATACTGATCCCTGTGGTATACCACTGGTTTCCTCGCTCCATTTTGAGGTTTCTCCTCTAATCAGTACTTTCTGTTTTCTACATGTTAACCACTCCCTAATCCATGTGCATGCATTTCCTTGAATCCCTACTGCGTTCAGTTTGAGAATTAATCTTTTATCCGGGACTTTGTCAAAAGCTTTCTGGAAATCTAAATAAACCATGTTGTATGCTTTGCAATTATCCATTGTCAATGTTGCATCCTCAAAAAAAAAAAATCAAGCAGGTTAGACACGATCTCCCTTTCCCAAAACCATGCTGACTGTCTCCCAGGATATTGTTACCATATAAGTAATTTTCCATTTTAGATCTTATTATAGAAGTCAGACTTATTGGTCTGTAGTTACCTGGTTCGGTTTTGTCTCCCTTTTTGTGGATCGGTATTACGTTTGCAATTTTGCAGTCTGTCGGTACAACCCCTGTGTCAAGAGACTGTTGCATGATCTTGGTTAGCGGTTTGTAAATAACTTGTTTCATTTCTTTGAGTACTATTGGGAGGATCTCATCCGGCCCAGGGGATCTGTTTATTTTAAGAGCTCCTAGTCCCTTTAACACTCCTGCCTCTGTTATGCTAAAGTTATTTGTAACTGGATAGGAACAGGTCGACATGTGGGGCATGTTGTCCGTGTCCTCCTTTGTAAAAACCTGTGAAGAAACTGTCACAGAAACCCGAGATGGAATTGTTTTCCTGTAACTCACTGAAGAGGCTCATCTGTTATTTTTTATAATCCATGGATACCCTTGTGATGCTGATATTAAAGAAGACGAGGTTCAGCAGTACAGTTTTTTTTGTTTTTTAAACTTAGTGTTCCAGCGCTGTACAGATGTTCTGTGTCGTTATCCATTAGTGCTTCAGCTTTATTTGGATGATTGCCTTTACCTTGTTTTAATTTCCTGTTCCTCTCCAGTGGCTGAGATATGAATGTACCAGCTTTGCATAATTTTTTTTTTTTTTTTTTAACGTATTCTCATTTTGTTGATCATTAATGAACATTTCTGTACTGTGGGTGTTGTCAAGTAATTGAAAACAAGACATTTTGTGTTTGAATTGAAAGTGTCTTGAGGAGTCAGTATATTTTCCGCTAGAGGAATTATCACTTTTTGACGTCACTACTGTGGTATTAAGCTTCATCCATGTATATATTTAAATAGGCTCTTAGGCTGCATTCACACTGGGTTTGTTTCAAAAGGACTCGGCCTGGTTCGTTTCATTTGAAACAATGTATGAGTTTGCTTGCTGTTCACATTTATCTACAAGGGACTGAGTTTCTTTGGATGCAAACTCAAGTTTGATTTTTTTGTAGTCCTTTTCAATTTGGCAGCTATTGAAGTACAGTACTGCTCCAGTTTTAATAGCATGTTTTAGATTCTTACATATTACTGTGGAAGAAAGCAGGGGATCAGGGGAGCACTTCACTCACTGAATTAATGCATGTGCTGAATGACGTGCAGCAGGAGAATAGTGCAGTATTCAGTTACGCAGCACTGCACTGTTCTACTTGCATTAAAATTGAGAAAAGACTGAATATATTTTACCATTTTTGTGAGTTTTGTCCAGTTGTTCGGCTTGGATTTTGGATTAAATTTCTATCAGAGCTTTAGTTTCTCTCACTGTCTATGTAATTAGGTAATTAGCCACCTCACTGTGAGGTAACGGAATGCTACTGGTAGCCATAGAGACAGCCATCCTAGCGGGACATGCCAGAACACTGGAGTGCAGGAGAAACTTTGAAGCTCCGGCCAACTTTGATAAGGAGATCGGCTTTTCAAACAGTTCACAGTCTTGTTCTCAGGTCATACGAGGAAGGAAAGGAAAAAAAAAAAAAAAAAAAATCAATAAAAGGCTTTAAATGCAACCTAGTCCCCCCAGATTGAAACTCAGGACTCCAGAGGGAGGTGAAGGTCTAGTGCATTAACATTAGCCCGCTAGCACCAGCTAGCAGGAACAGCTTTGGTTTACACAAATGTATGTAAAATGTACAGTACTGTGCAAAAGTTTTAGGCAGGTGTGAAAAAATGCTGTAAAGTAAGAATGCTTTCAAAAATAGACATTTAATAGATTATATTTATCAATTAACTAAATGCAAAGTGAGTGAACAGAAGAAAAATTTAAATCAAATCCATATTTGGTGTGACCACCCTTTGCCTTCAAAACAGCATCAAGCATCAATTCTTCTAGGTACACTTGCACACAATTTTTGAAGGAATTCGGCAGGTAGGTTGGCCCAAACATCTTGGAGAACTAACCACAGTTCTTCTGTGGATTTAGGCAGCCTCAGCTGCTTCTCTCTCTTCATGTAATCCCAGACAGACTCGATGATGTTGAGATCAGGGCTCTGTGGGGCCATACCATCACTTCCAGGACTCCTTGTTCTTCTTTACGCTGAAGATAGTTCTTAATGACTTTCGCTGTATGTTTGGGGTCGTTGTCATGCTGCAGAATAAATTTGGGGCCAATCAGATGCCTCCCTGATGGTATTGCATGATGGATAAGTATCTGCCTGTACTTCTCAGCATTGAGGAGACCATTAATTCTGACCAAATCCCCAACTCCGCTTTGCAGAAATGCAGCCCCAAACTTGCAAGGAACCTCCACCATGCTTCACTGTTGCCTGCAGACACTCATTCGTATGCGCTCTCCAGCCCTTCGCGAACAAACTGCCTTCTGCTACAGCCAAATATTTCAAATTTTGACTCATCAGTCCAGAGCACCTGCTGCCATTTTTCTGTACCCCAGTTCCTGTGTTTTCGTGCATAGTTGAGTTGCTTGGCCTTGTTTCCACGTCGGAGGTATGGCTTTTTGGCCGCAAGTCTTCCATGAAGGCCATTTCTGACCAGACTTCTCTGGACAGTAGATGGGTGTACCAGGGTCCCACTGTTTTCTGCCAGTTCTGAGCTGATGGCACTGCTGGACATCTTCCGATTGCGAAGGGAAGTAAGCATGATGTGTCTTTCATCTGCTGCAGTAAGTTTCCTTGGCCGACCACTGCGCTCACGGTCCTCAACGCTGCCTGTTTCTTTGTGCTTCTTCAAAAGAGCTTGGACAGCACATCTGGAAACCCCTGTCTGCCTTGAAATTTCTGCCTGGGAGAGACCTTGCTGATGCAGTATAACTACCTTGTGTCTTGTTGCTGTGCTCAGTCTTGCCATGGTGTATGACTTTTGACAGTAAATTGTCTTCAGCAACCTCACCTTGTTAGCTGAGTTTGGCTGTTCCTCACCCAGTTTTATTCCTCCTACACAGCTGTTTCTGTTTCAGTTAATGATTGTGTTTCAACCTACATATTGAATTGATGATCATTAGCACCTGTTTGGTGTAATTGTTTAATCATACACCTGACTATATGCCTACAAAATCCCTGACTTTGTGCAAGTGTACCTAGAAGAATTGATGCTGTTTTGAAGGCAAAGGGTTGTCACACCAAATATGGATTTGATTTAGATTTTTCTTCTGTTCACTCACTTTGCATTTAGTTAATTGATAAATATAATCTATTAACATGTCTATTTTTGAAAGCATTCTTACTTTACAGCATTTTTTCACACCTGCCAAACTTTTGCACAGTACTGTATGTTTGATACTTCAGTCTCAAACTTAAATTTCTAGGGAAGAAAAAAGAATATTTCTCCCGACGCAAACTATAACAAGTTTTTTTGAGCTTTATTTAGGAGTTATTTGTGAGCAAAGCGGGCTGCTGTCAGCTGAGTGCACCTTGTTGTATTTCTCAAACCCAACTCAATTCAGTGAATATTAAAATCTGCTCTAACCTCAGGCACTTTAAGCAAAGCAGGGCGGATAGCTTCTTTGAACACTGCGTCCGACGAGAGAGAAAGGGAGAGTGAACGAGACACGTCCTGTGCAGCTGATAGCAGCAAACCAGCATTTAAATAAACTGGTGAACCTCAGGAAGGACTCATAGTTAATTAAAGACCAGAGGCTCTCTGACACGCAAATATCACTTTGAAAGGAATTGAGCAAAAACTGTTCTCTGTACCGAAAAACAAAGAAAGACAGACAGATGGGCAGGGTCTCACAATTGCGCAAACTTTTGTTATTTTATAGTCTTTATAATTTGAGTGCTTGGCTTTTAAGTTTATGTCTGCTCTTTCCTTGTGTTCTGGAGTTGTGCCTTTGGCGTTTAAACTAGCTGCTGTTAAACCCTTGCTAAAAAAACAACATTTAAATTGTGAAGTTCTTTGTAATTATAGGCCAATTTCGAATCTGCCTTTTTTAGCAAACATTTTGGAGCCTGTGGTTTGCTTCTCAAATTGCATATTCAGTTACTGAAAAATGAACTTCACCAACCTTTTCAGTCAGGTTTTAGTCCGGTACACAGCACAGAAACTGCCCTTGTTAAGCTTGTCAATGATGTGTTAATAGCTGCTGATTCAGGTGCATTATCCGTTCTGGTTCGTTTAGACCTTAGTGCTGCACTTGATTCTGTGAACCAGGATATTCTTCTTAACCATCTGGAAAGTTCACTGATTTCACGGTCTCTGTACTTGACAGAAATTAAACTATGGAAGCAAGTTCAGAACGTTTTATAGTTGAATGGTGATAAGACTCAGGTAATGATAATTGGCTGTCAGCATCAATTGCATAAACCTGACAACTTTAGTAGTTACTGATGGTCTTGAGATTAGGTCTAGCTCTGAAATGAGAAACCTTGGTATTATTTTGACCCTAGTCTAGCCTTTGAGTCCCGTCTGCAGAGTGTCACCAGGGTGTCATGTAATATTGCCCTATTCCGTTTGATTCTGTCTTTGATGCTGAGAAGTTAGTACATGCCTTTGTCTTTTCTAGACTTGATGACTGCAATGCTCTGCTTGCTGTTGTCTCTAAGGGTTCTCAACAGGCTGCAGTATGTTCAGAATTCAGCTGCACGGTTTTTAACAAAATCTAAATCCTGCAAACATGGCACTCCTGTTTTGGCATCCTTGCATTGGCTGCCTGTCAGGTCCCGGACTGTTTTTAAAATTCCGTTGATGACCTATAAAGCCCTAAAGGGATTGGCTCCATGCTATATAAAAGATTTGGTGCACAAATATATCCCTTCATGGAATTTGCGGTGTGTGATCTTTGAATTATTCTACATCCAACGGGTGGCGGAGCATTCTGCAGTCATGCAGCACGATTGTGGAATGCTCTTCCTGGGGTGATCAAGGACTCAGACACTTTGGGTATTTTTAAATCCCGTCTTAAAACACACTTTTATACACTAGCATTTCCTAATGTTTATATCTCTAAACATGAAGGTCTGCTGTGTCTTTGTTACTGAACTGTACAGTGCTTCGTGATGTTTGTACATGAAAGGCGCTATATAAAATAAAGTTTATTATTATTATTATTATTATTATTACTACTACTACTAACTCCTGTGAAAGTGCAAATTACCATGTGCCAGGTCAGTGGCAGAGCTTGATTTAAACAAGTTCATATTTTATTCGTTCAGTTTGTTGTTTGTGAATAACAGAAATCACCTTGAACAGTGAGTGACACTACATACAATTCATTATATTATTCTTTTTAGTTTCCTTATTCAAAAACAGAATAGAATTGGCATGCTCCGGCAGTAACAGGCTCCACAATATAGCAAGTTAGAAATGATCAAGTGGACTCTTATGCACTGATGGCATCTGTATGTCTGTCCAATAAAGAGCTAACAAATCGGCAGAGCAATCGCAATAACCCAGGGATGGAAATGAGGCTCCCGTTGCAGAGCAGTTTGATCCATTCCTGGTTTTACTAGGAGTTTAATCAGACACTCCTGAGCTTGTTACCTGTACAGTGGGGCTGATCAGGTTCATATCAAAGTCTTATTGCCATCCCCGTCAATGGCTTGATTGATTCTGCTGCAGCCCGTCCACATCGATCTTTGGTATAAATATATGCGGTTGATTTCACGCAGATGTTCAGTTTGAGGAGCCAGCGTCTGTGCTTGCGCAGGTTAGATACGTCTTTAAACACAGGCAGCATTTTAACTGATTTGTCCATCAGCACAGTTCAGGAAACTCGATTATGTTAACACTTTCTCTTCTCTCCATCCCCCTAAAATCTGCTCTGCGAAACGCAATCAAATCGCCTGAGCTGCATTTTTAAACTAATCACTTTGTTGAGTAATTAAATTAAGGGAATAGAGAGAGAAAGAAAGTGAGGGAGAGAACAGAAAGAAAAAAAAAAACACACTGGGTTACAATAACATCTAAATGTCAAGTGACCCTGCTGGGCTAATTCCTTAATCTGCTTTTTATTTTCTGCAGCATTCCATTTTTTCTCTCTCTCTACACGTGAACTTTGAGGAAAGGTTAAAATAGTTAAATCTCTTCAGCCTAGAAAAAAAAAAAAGTGGACTTGATTGAAGTCTATATAATACCGATTGGTCTAGATAAAAAGTTAACCCAAAACACGACTTCAGATTTAGCACAGAGAGAAGAACGAGAGGGAATAAATGCAAGCGGAGTAAAAGTATGTTTAGAAGAGAAGGGAGGAAGCACTTTTTTCACACAGAGAGTTATAAATGCATGGATTAGCCTACCAGGTGATGCATATAAAACACTGGGAACATTAAAACACAATTCGATTCTGTCCTGTGCTGGCTTCCTGTTCAATTCAGGATTGATTTTAACATTCTGCTTACTGCCTGGAAGACCCTTCATGGCTCTGGGTCTTTATATTTACAGGCACTGTTGCACCTCATGCTCCTGGTTGCACCTTGAGATCAGTGAATGCTGAACTTCAGGTAGATCTCAGAAGTGATCTAAAAATCAGGAGGGGCGTGGACCTTTAGTTGCTCTGCTCCCTGCCTTTGGAACTCCGTCCCGAGTCAGAACAGGAACGCTGGCACAGTCAAACAAATTTAAAACCAGGATTAGTTTGCTTTGGCTTATTCTTGAGCTGGATTGAATGGCCAATGGCTTTGAGTTTTCATTGCAAAGCATCCTGGGACGCTCTGCATGAAGAGTGCTATATGCAAGCAAACTGTATTGTATTGCTTGTTCTTTTTCCTCCCTCTCTCCTCCTTTGCCCCCCTTTCTCTCCCTGTTATATATATCCTGAATGTCTGGGATGAGTAATGACCTGTAATCTATTCTTAGTGGTAACAGACAGGGGAGAGATGGAGAGATGCGTAATAGAGCTGGCTTATTGCAGTGAAAGGCCAGGTCTCCTTATCTCGCCATCTTCTAATAAGGGGGCTGCCTGCTTACTGATGTTTTCCACACAGAGAGCAGGTGCTGGTGAGTCAGTGATGGCGAGAGGCCGGGAGCGTGCGTCTGGAAGAGGGGCGGTAATAGAACTCAAACACAATGCTTCAGTCTCAGTCCAGGATTACAGCTTCCAAAAGAAATAATAATAACACAATTAAAATTGAGATTTTAAGGTGTAGCAAGCAGTGTTTGTTCAATCAAGAGCTTTTGTGTACTTTATTTTGCTTAATTTTGAAGAGAATAGCGGTATGCATTTGGGGTGCATTTACTGTATTGCTGCCGCGGACGAAGGATTTCAAACAATGTGTGAAAACAGCACACTTAGAACTTCGTTTTGCTCCCCGGAGTTTAAACAGGAATTCCAAACAGCGTGGTGTTGATACCGTAACCTCCTTCTGCTGCACGTAGATGGAAGTTTCGCTTTAGCTTTTAGGAGGGTAGCAGCTAAGGCCCTGTCCACACTACATACCCGATCTCGAGAACCGTACCCATGAATCCAGCTCCAAGCGCCCACACTGGAGTACCGTTTCGTGTTCGGACAGACTCTATTAAAACAGTTCAGTTACAGTTCATAGCAGCGCAATGGACAGCAGGACTTAATAAGATAGTATCCCACCATGCACTGTATTTTATGTTTACAACCCTGTCAATTTGGAGCCCGTGCTGACGGAAGACAGTGCTTCTTAGCATGAACGTTATGGCTTTGTTTCTTAAACCCACAAGGTATCACAGCGATGGAGAGACCAGCAATGGTCTTCCCATCGGCAGGCTTGTATCGGCTGTTTGAACATGCCATAAATATACTGAGCATCAAAAGAAACGGATCACCTATTTTTGAGCATCAAAAGAAACAGGATCACTTATTTTTGGATCCAGATGTGATTTAAAAATGGCAAACTCTGTTTTAGGGCAGGTGCAGTGACTTCTTATTGTGCTGATTAACAACTGACATCACAAAGATGCTGCAAAATGATCTGTCGATCTCGTGCAGGTGTTGTGACACTCAGTCTCCCAGTTGGCCTGTCATTGACAGAGTGTGTCTGTTTATACCGTCTCGCCAGGTTTGAAATTGGTGGCTGTGAGCACCCAAGATGGCGAGCCACAGCACGCTGCCCAAGTCTAACCTCCAACATGCCGATTGCACGAAGGTGCTGCTCTCTTGACAGACGTGGCATATTGGTTTTCTTCTGCGATTTTCTTTATTGCTTTTATTCAAGCTTGCAATTCAGCAGCTGAAATCGCGCCATATCCAGCGTCCAACCAACTGTCTCACTAATTAGGTGATTAAGTGCATCTGCTTCAGTCATAGTCACTCAAGCGTGTCATGGTCAGGGATGACTGATCGAGTGATTAAAAAGAAAACACAAACATTTCGTCAATGTCCATCATTTATATACCTTATTTTTTTTTAGTGATAATAGTGATAAGTTTCTTTTGATGCTCGGTATATATGAATTTGATGCTACAAAATACGCTTCTTTGGGCTTGTGTTATGATTAGCCCTGTTGAGCGATCCATTTGGGTAAAGCCAAGAGCAGGTGTGTGGGGAAGATTTGCAATGTCCATTCGGCAAACATCAAGAGAGCATTTTGGGATATTGGAGGATAGACAGAACATGCAGTTCAGTATTACACAATCCACACTTCTGACAAACCGCACTACCTGATCCAATTTAGAACCGGACTTGAGACTGGATAGGGTCTAAAACTACCCAATGTAAACAAACGGGTAAGTAAACAACGTCTGGGTGCACAGAAGGCTAAACTCTGGCATCATATTTTACAGTGAAATTGAACCCGCTGTGGCACCACGAAGGGTTAAGACCGAAGCTACTATTCAAATACTTCTTATCACTGCAGTATGAAACCTGTATAACCCAGCCCCTCTACAAACTGCTATTCTTTAACAGTCTGCATAACATTTGGGTCCCGAACAAATCCCCATTGAAACGAACGGTGTGCTCCACTCTGCAAGTCGTCCTGGAACCGGTATGGCTTGCAAGTCTTGTCTGCCTAGTTTAACATAACTTAACATTAGGTTCTCACGCAAGTACCAGCAGAAATTGTTTGGTACCAAAATTAGGGGTCATTATCCAAGTCACTGTGTAGCTCCACCCCCTCCTCCGGCAGTTCAGACAATCGGGATGGCCATGTCAGAGACCACAACAATAGTTTATGAAAGTTTAAGTCCAGATTGCTGGTTAATATAATTAACAAACCATCACGCATTCTCCATTTATTTCAAAATCCTACCACCATATTACCGCCCTGGGGATTCAAAAGCAAAACCCCAAACACTTTGTCACTTGATTAGTGTTTTTGAACATGTTAGCTTGACGGCACAACGGTATAACTGAGGACGAACATTTACATTAAGAAATGGTCAAATGTATTATTTATTTATTTATTTATTTTTAAACCTCACTCCCTGTAACTGTATCCCTCTTCTCTGATTGGACGGCTTAGAGAGCCCCGCTATCATTGGTTGTTCCATTAAAAGAAAACGATGGTTCTTATGCACTGAAGTGGTTCCACCTATCGCTCTCCATTTTTTAATAAACACTTGAAGCAGCCAATGACAGTGCTAGTGGGGGCTGTAGTTAATTTGGAACCTTCCTGAGATCATGACAGAGCTCAGCGATCCCGAGTCTCCAGGAAAAATCCAGGAGGTTAGGCAGGTACGGCTCACCTTGCATGCGTGCGCACCCTCTCTGCCTTTATGAAAAACGCTTTCCTGTTAAATTTACTGACGCTGTGCCTTATACAATAGGGGAGTCCACATTTTACTTAATTGGTTCACATGCGTAGTTGTGCAGCAGTGTGGAGTAGTGGTTAGGGCTCAATCCCTCGTGGGTGCTGCTGTACCCTTGAGCAAGGTACTTTACCTAGATTGCTCCAGTAAAAACCCAACTGTATAAATGGGTAATTGTATGTAAAAAATAACGTGATATCTTGCAACAATTGTAAGTCGCCCTGGATAAGGGCGTCTGCTAAGAAATTAATGATAATGATACCTGTGTACCAGTTACATGAACCCCTGTTTATAATGTATAATGTGGGTATGGTACATCCATGAACTAATACTGTATGAAGCGGAATAGACTTTTAAAAGTGTTTGTCGTTTATACCTTGTGATGATGGACAGCTTTTACTGTACAAATTATAATTTTTACATTCCTTCTGCTAAATTCACTGCTGGGTTCCCTCCGATTGGCTGGTGGGCCCGCCAGTCATTCAAGCCCCTCCCTCCCCCAGAGTTAGGCTGTACTGTGTGGTTCGTTATAGAATGCACGTCACTGTCAGCCATGCTGGCTCTGAATGCTCCATGCTGTACTGCACAGAGCCACAATGGCCCCAGCTGCACGCCTCTCTATAGCTGGGCTCAGCTGTGCTGGCCTGCCTGTGCTTCCTGAAGGACAGGAAGTGGAGGAGGAAGGGAGAGCAGTGACCCTGACCCATTTGGAACAGAGCGCAGTGTTTACAGCATGTGAGCCCATTGTGGAAATGTGCCACAGACAGAACACACAGGCAGAGTGCATACTTGTACTGTCTCAGTAATTTAAAACTATATTCTTTACATTAAAAAAAAAAAACACATGGATGTGAACTTCATACAGTACATATATATATATATATATATATATTTATACAGGGATGGAAATTAGACTCCTATTGCATAGCAATTTAACCCGTTCCAGGTTTTAATACAAGCTAGTTAAGCCAGTGTTTATGTAACAAGCTCAGGTGTGTCTTATTAAACTCCTAGTAAAACCAAAGTGCCATGTTATATATAACTTTATAAAATACTCCACAAGTAAGACAGAAAGTAGTCAACCTAATCTATTTGAGTTTTTCATTGTGCAACGATTGAAAAAAAAAAAAAAAAGAAGTGACAATTGATAAGGAGAGAGAGAGAGAGAGAGAGAAGGAGGGAGGAAGGGACAGGTGGGAGGGAGAGAAGAGGGTACAGGAGATTTAAAAAAAAAAAAAAAAAAAAAGAGCAGATTGGCTGTGTGATACTGTGGTGAACTGGAGAGAGACAACTGGACCGGAGCTCAGAGACTGAGATCAAACCTAGAGAAACCACACAGGAGGGAGGGAGGGAGGTAATGAGAGCGAGATCAGAGCAAGACAAGAAGGCATCATTACAGCAGGGGGGGGGAGAGAGATAGAGAGAGAGAGAGAGAGAGATTCAAGATCTCAGCCAGCTTGTAACTAATTCTACAGCTAAAGACAGCAGAACTAGTGGACGGAGTTCTTGCAAAATACAAAAATGGTGGAAACCGAACATGTTAAGGTGTGCAATTCCAGTTATTTTTTCGGAATTGTGCTGGCTTTGTATTTCATAGTCTGCTTAAAACACGGTTTGGCCACATTGACAGTTAATGATGCATGTGTTATATTTTATTATATGTTCTTCGTGATCTGTTTTTGTATGTTCAAGTCAGCCAGCGAAGCAGGAGAGTTCTGTACAACTGTACTAATTGCAGTTGTCACTCAGTTTGTTTGATTTAAGTTATTCTGGATCATATATTTGAACCCCTCCCCCCAATAAGAGTTGTACAGGGTGCTTTATAAAAGTTAGCTCTACAGCAGAAAAGCCTCGATCTCATATCACCCCCCCCAGTATCAGCACTAGAGGTTCCTGCATCAGCTGCTTCACACCTGTCCTGCTTACCTGATGCAACATTACCACAACAGAGGGAGGCTTTTTCACAAGGAGAGAGAAAGAGAGAGGCAGGGATGAAGACAGAGAGGGCAGGTTTGGAGGGAGGTATAAAGGTGAGCAGGGAGAGATTGTGGAGGGAGCGAAGGAGGTCTTTACTCACAGGATAGAACGACTCCGACTGTTTCGATTCGTCGTCGTACTTCCCGTCGGCCCCGCCCCCTGCCTCCGCAGACTTGGTGTTCTTGCCGACGCCCATCGCTCAGTCCGTCTCTCCGAGCTCGGGTACGAAGCGGCACAGAGTGGGTGAACCCTGCCTGCCTGTCTGCCTGCCTCCTCACTCTCTCTGCTGCTGGAAGAGGAAAGCTGTCGCCGGGCACTCCACTGTCACATGATCCAAGAACTACACGCCTCTCAGGAGGGAAACACGCCCTGATGGAGAGAAAACAAATCCATTACATTAGAGATCAGTCCTGGGGTCAATTACAAAGACAGCAGGACTGTTTGCTGTCATTGGCAACTACAATGCTATTGCGTTCAATTACAATTACAATTAGGCAGCAGTAATTACAAATTACACTATAAAACAACTGCACACATTAACATGTTACTCTGTGTATTCAATAATAAACAATAAGCATAGGTGCAAATACAGAAACATAATAGGCAGGCTAAGTCAAGCGTCCCTATCATGCACGTTCCAGCTGGACTACACCATTGCACCCATAGGAGTTACCGCAGCGCAGAATAAAAAGAGCGCAGTTATTGGAGATGTCTTTCAAACACCTACACCAGCCTAGCTGTATTTACCAGAATTATAAAGCACAGTTAATTCAGAGTGTGTTCCCCAAAGACACCAGCTGCAAAACACTGGAATACCCCCCCCCCCTACAAACTTGAACTGTTCGCAGGGGGACACCTGCTGTGATGTCACAAAGCCAGGCCACGTGTCAGAGCTCCGGTGACATCACACACTGCTCAGTCACCGTGACAGAGATTCCAAAAATAAGGACCCAGCTCACGGCTACGAAAAACGAAGGGAGTCTGGAGAGCCCAGCCTTGCCCCAGAGCTTGGCACATTCCCCGCCACAAAAACAAAACCAACCAACAACCCAACATTCATCAGAACTTATCCTTAATAATAACATGACCGCAATCCTGCAGGGATCACCAGATGGGTTACTTTTCATAAAAGTGCTTACAGTTGAAAATAAGCCTACTGGAGAATGTTTTAATAAATACACTTTACATTTTTGAAAAATAAAAAATAATTCACTACTTTGTAATGAAACCTAGTAGCTACTAGAAGCCTGCTATACCAGATCAGGGGATTTTAGGATTAGGGTTTCAGGTTAAATGCACACAGGTGCCTCTCTCTGTCAGTAATCCTGTCTCCAAAGTGCATTATCCTCCAGCCTAGACCATTATCCCCAGAGATGAGTCCTTATTTATCTGTGGCATCACCCTGTCCCAGCTCTCAACACTGCTCCCTGCTGCAGTGCCGAGCCCAGCCGAAGCTCCTAGAGCAAGAAAGTGGCTCAAACACGGGCAGCGCTGCACAGTAAACTGCAGGGAGCCTGGAACGAAGATGGCACAGGATGGAAAGCAGTTTCATAACCCAGATATATATCTTGCATCCCATGACTGCTGCATCATAGAGGAGGAATGACCTGCTTTTCTTGCCACCCTGCTTTCAAGAGCAGCTCGGCACGGGTGTCGAATATCACGCGTTGTGGTATTTTTCTTCTGGTTTAGATTCACTTTATGTTTCTTCCTGTTTTGGTTGGCATCACATCCTGTGTACTATTTTATTTCTTTAAACTGCAGAAGTTTAAAAGCTCTTACAGGTTACACTCGTTGAGATGAAGGCTGCTTTCCGATGCCCTTGCAGGTTGGGCAGGATTCTGAGAGCTCAGGGGCTCTTTAAAACGCCTCTGTTCTTTCAGCGTCAACTTGGCAGCTTCTTCTTTTAAGTTAAATATCCCTTTGAATAAAAAACACAGATAACTGTTGGCTGATGGCTGGCAGGCAGGAGGAGGAGGAGTCAGATACAAGGTTAGCTGAAGCACTTCTGCACTGCAATGAGCAGACATTACAATACTGAAAATAGCTGAAAAAAGGAGTCTTTCCTATTGCTTTATATAGGGAAAATACGGCATCCTCATACAAGGGCATCATGCATTTGCTTGCTAGTCTTCCACATGTATGTATGTATGTATGTATACACACACATATATAATATATATATATATATATATATATATATATATATATATATATATAGACTGGGGTCAACTACGGTTGTAATTGTGCAATTGTGAACGTATTGCTATTACAATGTAATTGTGCTATTACAATGTAATTGTAAATGACCCTTGGCACACCTGCACAATTGTAATTATACCACATTACAGTTCAATTACACATGCTTGTCATTCGATCATCATTATCATTCTTGTATTTTCAACCACTTTTAGTGACCCCATTTGTTTGAGAAAAAAAAAGTTAGAGTGCATTTCTGTATTTGTAGCTGTGATTATTGCTGGGTTCTTTAGAATAAATGGAGGAAGCATGTCATTCTAATTGCCATTCTAATTCTAATTGCTGCAGCATAATTGTAACTAATTGCAACTGAACAAAATTGCATTGTAACTGTAAATTGCATTTTCAACAAACAAGTCTGCTGTAACTGAAAGGTGCGTGCGTGTGAAAATGCATGAGTGATGTATGGACAGGTTCCTGCATGTATTCAGCACAGTCTCTCAATTGTAGGTGTGTGGTGGAGTGTCCCGCCCCTATTTATTATTATTTGTATTTGTTTGCGGCGTGGATAAAAGTGCCGCGTCTTTTGTTATTGTTTTTTATATTTATATTTAAAAACCTCGTGAGGATGCATGACTGATCAGCTACTGATTATGTAACTAGCTGACAGTCATGCATCCTTACCAAACGCGTGCAGACTGTGGCCAAGGGGTAATAAGATAATTAACAACTAGTTAACCCCTCGGCCAGAGTATAAGAACCGGCAGCTGTCCGTGCTGCGGGGTTGGTTGTTGGGTGCAGAGAGGAGGTACGTGCCCTTTGGTTTCTGTTTTGTTTAAATCTTTTGTTTTGTTTATTTATTTATTAAATACGCCGAGTGCCGTAGCATTCAGCTTCACCCGCCCATCCACTGTTTTGATTCAGTTACTTCCTGGTCCGTGACGACACCACACCTCACCACTGCGAGCCAGCCTGTCACAAGGTGATAACCAAGTTTTGTAACATTTGGCTAAAATGGTTCTGTAGATGCACACACACACACACACACACACACACACACACACACACACACACACACACACACACACACACACACACTAATTGGGGTTCCTGAGCCACTATGTATTGGATATTACACAACCACTCCTGAAAGATCTGGCACTAAACAACTTTATATTTCGGTGCTGCCAGGAAAATTAATGTTTCTCTCATTTCTGGATTGGCATTCATTTAAATCCAATGTCAGCCTGACTGGACGGAGAACAGCAAATTAGGCTGGGCTGCTACACATATACCAGGGTTGGGAATAAGACACCTATTGCATAGCAGTTTCACCCATTCCAGGTTTTACTACGAGCTTGATCAGCCACAGTGTGTCAGTAACAAGCTTTAGTTTCATCATCATCATCATCATCATCATTAATATTTACAGGGTTCCAGTCTGCAAATGTGGCAAAAAAATAAATAAATTGTAAGCAGCTTTTTCGGGGTTAGGCGCATTGGTTCCAGGCCTTTCCCTTCAAAAGCATGTGTCAATATTTACGAATGCGCCATGACGTCGGTCTGTACGGGGAAGAAACGCAGATCACGTGTTTTAAACTGAAGTGTGAGAAGGACGGCAATAAATAAACTAATAACAACAACAACAACAACAACAACAACAACTTCACCGAATACAAATGCTTGTGAAGCGCAGATAGGTGCCTGACTAACACCAGCAGATATGGTAACCCCAGTTTCATGCAACAATTGCGACGGAGACCAAACGTGAGCGAGTGTTTCGTGTGTCAATTTACTAAGTAGTATCGTAAATAGCAGAACCAACTCGCTGCAATTTAAACTGGTTTTTTACTTCAAAATAAACGGTAACATGTAATCATAAGAGCCATCTGTGTTACAAGCGGTCAGACTTCACTAACACGGAGCACGGGCACTGCAGCATGCGGTACAACTGTACACAATCACAGGTGCGGTCACCAATTACACACAACACTTGCAAAATATTGAAACTAGAAACATGTTCATTGCAGTTCTCAGCTGCAAAGATTTAACCACTCAGCAGAATGAGGCAACAAGT
>CM060283.1:2237185-2267185 GCA_030684275.1 Acipenser oxyrinchus oxyrinchus
AAAATTACACAGTAAACTGTCCTCAAATGAGGACAACCGGACACTTAATGAGTTTTTAATGCCCTAAAATAGTTTAAACTACTGCACGGGCATCATCGCGCATTGAATTGAATTTGGCGACACCTAGTGGCGAATTTATCCCAACGCAGGCAAGCCAACCAGAAGTGTGTCGGTTCACTGTGGTGTACTTTTTGAAGCATAAATTTGACAGCGCTTCTTATGGTTTGTTTAGCGCAGTAGGATCACCACTGCTTAGTAGAATCAAACGTTTAACGCGGTCAAAAGAAAAAAAAAATAATCACCCGTTTGCGTTAATGCAAAACAGTTTACCATAAGCGTTTATATAGCTAATAATCTGTAACATTTCACATCTGTTGGTGTGCAGTGTGTATGCCGCACATCTGTCATATATATATATATATATATATATATATATATATATATATATATATATATATATATATATATATACGATTCACTCATGAGTAGAAAAAAGCTGTGTAGATAACACAAATAATAATTAATTGAATTTAAAAAAACACTTAGACAAAAAGAAGAAAAAAATGGCGCCTTTTAATTCCCCACCCCAACGCCCATGCCCACGCCCACGCCCACGCCCCCGTCCCCCTTCCCCTTCCCCTTCCCCTTCCCCTTCCCCTTCCCCTTCCTTCCCCCTTCCTTCCCTTCAAACCTCCATGTTCAGCCGCTGTCAAAAGCAAGGCGTATAACAGTAGTGAAACCGGCGACATTTTGGCTCTAACCTCCAACAGAAACTATACAGCAACCGGAGCCAAAATGGCCTCCTCGGGGAAACAGTTTCATTCTTTCCGTGGACGAAAGTGAGGCGCGTCCATGACGTCAGGAAACTCATTAAATAACACCAGGGCGCGCGCGCCCGGGCTCAATTCTTTTGGCGCGAGACGTGTAAGGAGACGGGAGTGAAAAGCCGGCGCGAGCCTCTCAGTCAGTCAGTCAGTCACTTTCTCATCCTCTGCAGCAGATAACGCTATCAGTAGTGTTATCATCATTATTATTTCTTGTTAAAGTTTGAAAGTTACACCCCGTGCAAAGATGTTCGAGGCTCGGCTGGTGCAGGGTTCGATCCTGAAGAAGGTTTTGGAGGCGCTGAAGGATCTCATCACGGAGGCTTGCTGGGACATCAGCTCCAGCGGTATCTCTCTGCAGAGCATGGACTCGTCTCACGTCTCGCTGGTGCAGCTCACTCTCCGCAGCGACGGCTTCGACTCGTACCGCTGCGACCGGAACCTGGCCATGGGGGTCAATCTGAGCAGGTACGAGGCTGTGAGGAGAAAATAACACCCCCCCGCCTTACTGCTGGGGCCTGCACACGCTGCAGTGCACGCACGGAGCCGGGCTGGGGCGAGGGAGAGGCGGGTTTACGGGGACTGATGGACCGGGAGACGAAGTGCTGTTACAGCGGGAGATAGAGCAGCAATCCCGGGGGTAGGGCTGGAGCTGGGGGGCAAGATAAGGCCGGAGTTCGGTCTGCTTCGGAGAGAATGGGAGGCATGTGGTTAATGTCTTATTTCTGTGACCCAAGTTTAATAATAAAAATATTATTTATGACGATTCAGTCCTGGTTTCTAGGATTGTGAATGCTTTGTGCAGATGGTTTAAGATACGCAGACATGTCTGAATATTCAAAGCAGTAAGAGCAGCATTCAGCCTATGCTGTGTAAAGAACAGAGTGGTGCTGATATCGCTCTGTTTAACCCAGGGAACTGTAATTGCAGTAATATATCATACGTGTATAAAGAACGCGTTTGGTGTGGGACAGGGACAGGCTTGTCTTGTGTGCTTCATTTTAGCTGCGTAACAAATGCAGGGAGGAAGTGGGGTCCTTTTTCAAAAGCTCGAGCCGACTGCGTCAGAAAACCGCCTGCAATTTTAAATACGTAAGCTTTTGTAAATCATATTTCTGGTATCCTTACAAATTCGCGCCTTTTAAAATCCATTTTGCGACTTCCGCCTTGCGGAGGATATTAATTTGTTTTTGCCACCGGCCGAACTGTAGAGGCATAAAGAAAAGGGCGCCAGTCAAACCTGCTCGCATACGTCATTTCAGCGCGAAAGCAACAAAAGGGCGCTGGTGGCGGGAAATCACAAACGCCGTGCATAGCACTATACTGCAACAGGGCCCGAACTTGGGGGTGGTGTCAGCATGTATTATAACAGTGAAAGTGCTTTTTCTTTAAATGCAAAGGACCGCCTACGTGCCTTTTATTCCAAATATACACACGTACATTTTACTATCTGGTATTTACTACAAATATAGTACTAATGTGTAAGTAACAATGCGTTGCAATGCGAGAACAAAAAATAAATACATCTGGTCATCCAATCCTTGTGAAAAAGCCTCCCTCTGTTGTGGTAATGTTGCATCAGGTAAGCAGGACAGGTGTGAAGCAGCTGATGCAGGAACCTCTAGTGCTGATACTGGGGGGGGGTGATATGAGATCGAGGCTTTTCTGCTGTAGAGCTAACTTTTATAAAGCACCCTGTACAACTTTTATTGGGGGGAGGGGTTCAAATATACGATCTGGAATAACTTCAATCAAACAAATTGAGTGACAGCTGCAATTAGTACAGTTGTACAGAACTCTCCTACTTCGCTGGCTGACTTGAACATACAAAAATAGATCATGAAGAACATAAGAAAATATAACACATGCATCATTAACTGTCAATGTGGCCAAACCGTGTTTTAAGCAGACTATGAAATACAAAGCCAGCACAATTCAGAAAAAATAACTGGAATTGCACACCTTAACATGTTCGGTTTCCACCTTTTTTGTATTTTGCAAGAACTCCGTCCACTAGTTCTGCTGTCTTTAGCTGTAGAATTAGTCACAAGCTGGCTGAGATCTTGACTCTCCCTCTCTCTCTCTCTCTCTCTCTCTCTCGTCCTGTGTTCCCTGCAGCATGTCCAAGATCCTGAAGTGCGCGGGCAATGAAGACATCATCACTCTGCGCGCGGAGGACAACGCGGACACGCTGGCGCTGGTGTTTGAGACGATCAGTGAGTTCATACCAGGGGGGAGGCACACCTTACAGCACTGTTCACACTACCTATACAATGCATGGCAGGGATGGAAATGTGACCCCCATTGCATAGCAGTTTCATCCATTCCTGGTTTCACTATGAGTTTAATAAGACACACCTGAGCTTGATCACAAGTCTGTAATGTGGATCAGGTTTAAAGCCATTTTCTGTGTTCCGTCTTTCCAGACCAGGAGAAAGTGTCCGACTACGAGATGAAACTGATGGACCTGGATGTGGAGCAGCTCGGAATCCCAGTAAGTACCAGTTCAGGCGTTCAAACTGGACCTGGTCAGCAGACCAGTCACTTACCCCAAATGAGTATCGGACGCGTACTAATCAATAATCTGCATTGAGAACACTAGTATTCAAAAGCAATCTGGTACTAATCAATAATCTGCATTGAGAACACTAGTATTCAAAAGCAAACCGGTACTAATCAATAATCTGCATTGAGAACACTAGTATTCAAAAGCAAACCGGTATTAATCAATAATCTGCATTGAGATCACTAGTATTCAAAAGCAAACCGGTACTAATCAATAATCTGCATTGAGAACACTAGTATTCAAAAGCAAAGAGCTAATCGGTTTATTTATTGAAGCTCATAAAATAAGACATGGCCATCACTAAATGCAGTAACGGTTGCATCTCTAGTGGCAGCCAGTCGTCTGGGTGAAGGGATTGTGGATCTGTGTGGCAGGGCAGCAGAATGTCCAAAATCTTCGGGGCATAGACTCCAAACCTTCCAGAACCAAATAATTCAACATTTCTAATTAACGAAAAGTGCTTAATATTTCTGTTTCACTTGGAATCTGATGAGAGGTTCGATGAGCTGTGTAAGAAACCGCTAAGAAGGAGGGTTTCTGGCGACAGCTGATGATCCTGTTGGCTCCCAGAGAATTACAGCTGGAAAAAAATCTTCAGGTCACAACCAGATCCTGCCGCGCACGTTGTGTGCGAGTGTGGAGCCCTGCTGCGTGCTTCCTGACCCCCTCCCTCTTCCCCTCCCTCCGCAGGAGCAGGAATACAGCTGCGTGGTGAAGATGCCCTCTGGGGAGTTTGCGCGGATCTGCCGGGACCTGTCCCAGATCGGGGACGCCGTCATGATCTCCTGCGCCAAGGATGGGGTCAAGTTCTCCGCCAGCGGGGAGCTGGGCACGGGCAACGTGAAGCTGTCCCAGACCAGCAACGTGGACAAAGAGGAGGAGGCTGTGAGTGTCTGTGTGTGCTTCCCAGTCTGTGTGTCCATGTTCCCAGTGTGTCTCTGTGTCCCAGTCTCAGTTTGTGTGTCCACAAATTGTAATACTTGCGTTCCCACCTGAAGAAGTCCATTTACTTCAGCTGCACTTTTTTTTATGCATACACACATAGATAAACATAGATCTAAAATAATCTTAATGTCAAATGATATGGTTAGGTCATTGAGGGCTGGTTTCGCAGACCCCGATTAGCAGGCATCTCAGACAATCTCCACTGTTTATTGAGGTAAGGGAGTCTGTGAAACCAGCCTGCAAGACGACCACAATCCTGTGTGTGTGTGCTGTGTATAGAATGAGCTGCCCCTTGTGTGCACAGACAGCAGGGCGGCGTCCCTGCTTTTCATCATGCTGATGAGTCTCGTGTTGTATTTGCAGCTGTGGAGCAGGGGATGCATGTTACTGCCGTTAGTGACAGGCTTGTTTAGTTTAGTGAAGGGTGAGGGACTGTGGCTCTGAGAGCGTCCCAGTGGGCGTGTCCTGACCCCCGCTCCTCCTCTTCCCTGCAGGTGACGATCGAGATGAACGAGCCGGTCCAGCTCATCTTCGCGCTCAACTACCTGAACTTCTTCACCAAGGCCACGCCCCTGTCCAAGACTGTCATCCTGAGCATGTCCCCCGACGTACCCCTGGGTAAGACCAGCGCACAGGCTGGAGGCAAGACTCCCCCGTGCAGGGCGCTTTGATCCATTCCTGCACACAGGGATGGAGGCAAGACTCCCCCGTGCAGGGCGCTTTGATCCATTCCTGCACACAGGGATGGAGGCAAGACTCCCCGTGCAGGGCGCTTCGATCCATTCCTGTGCACAGGGCTGGAGGCAAGACTCCCCGTGCAGGGCGCTTTGATCCATTCCTGTGCACAGGCTGGAGGCGAGACTCCCCGTGCAGGGTGCTTTGATCCATTCCTGTGCACAGGCTGGAAGCGAGACTCCCCATGCAGGACACTGACCCATTCCTGGTTTCACTATGAGTTTAATAAGACACACATCTGAGCTTGCTAATCAAGCTGGTAGTAAAACCTGGAATTGGAGAAGTTAGGACTTATATGCATGGGAATCGCTGTCTTTCACAAAAAATACATCTTGATAATTTCATGCTATTTTTATTGATTTTAGTTTGATCTCTCTTGTTTTGCAGTGGTGGAATACAAGATCGCAGACATGGGACATGTGAAATACTACCTTGCCCCCAAAATCGACGAGGAGGCGTCCTAACCCCGCTCTCACAGCAGAGGGTGCTCTGGTTACCTTTGTGTGACCCAACAGCATTGAAAGGAGTCTCTTGTACATTCATCCCCCCCTCTCTCCAGTATGCCTCGGTATTTCCTCACCCAGTATGCGTCGGTATTTCCTCACCCAGTATGCGTCGGTATTTCCTCACCCAGTATGCCTCGGTATTTCCTCACCCAGTATGCCTCGGTATTTCCTCACCCAGTATGCCTCGGTATTTCCTCACCCAGTATGTCTCGGTATTTCCTAACCCAGTATGCCTCAGTATTTCCCCTATGAGAAAATTGCACTCTTGCTGTTTTCTATGGAGTAGGCAAGTTGAACATAGTGGGGGGGGGGGGATATATAGGCCTTTTCAGTCCATCCCAGTTCTTCTGTGAAACCAGTCAGTCTCAAAGTGCAAACACAGTGAGTGGTCTTTTGTGAATGAAATGTTTTTAGAATCCAGTGTTCTACACACATGCTCTGATGAGTGTTTGCTACCATTTTAAAGGCACTTAAACTGTATGTCACTGATCCTGGATTCCCCTGCCTAGATTAACATTGGATTGTCCCAGATTATCAGGGTCTGTGAAACCAGCTGGTGGTGTTACCATGTAGAGCAGGTGGGACCACTTTAACTGAAGCAATATTAGGTGGTCCACAGGTTAGTGAAATCAGGCATTTATGAGATCTACAGGGGAAGGACAATGTATGTGTGAAGATTTTATAAATTGAGTTTATTCAAGAAACGTTTGGACTACACACAAGCAGCTATTCATTCATTTTGCTATTCATTCATTTTGCTCCTGCATCTCAGTACTCAATGCATTTCACCCCTAGCTTTCCCAGTGTGCAGGGTCCCTGTCACTGATTCCAACAGCCGTCCGCTTTCGACAGCACTTCTGAAGATGCTTGTTGTGGGTGCTTTAGTCCCAGCTTGTAGATAAATTTTTTTTTTTTCTGTAAATATGTTTTCCAACTTCCAATTTTGTTATGCAGGATATAAATTTCTCAATTTTTTTGTTTTGTATTTTCAAGCCCAATAAACATTTAAATAAATAAAAAAAAAATGGAATATTTTGTAAATCTGAATCATTTATGCTGGTGAAGCCGTGGAACACTCAAATGGGAAAACTATATCTGTTACCAAGGCAGTGCGCAAACCAATATCCACCCATCCATCCATCCATTATCATTAACCGTTTACTCCTTTACAGGGTCGCAGTGAGCCGGAGCTTAACCCGGCATACACAGGGCGCAAGGTGAGACTACACCCTGGACGGGACACCAGTCCATCGCAGGGCACCACACACACACACACACGGCAATTTAGAGTGACCAATCAACCTGTACAGCATGTCTTTGGACTGTGGGAGGAAACCCACGCGAACACGGGGAGAACATGCAAACTCCACACAAACTACCCTAGGCCGGATTCGAACCTAGGACCCTGGTGCTGTGAGGCAGCTTGTCATTGTAATATTCTGTTTTGAATTGCCACAGTGTCTTTGTCTACTGGGTTAGCTAAAGAGGGATTTCCCAGCCTGCATATCTGCTCAAGACCACAAGAGGTTGCTAATGCACCACACTGCACTTGCACAGTGCCTCACTGGTCCACCTTATTCATCATTTAGCAGATGCTTTTATCCAAAGTGACTTCGAGACTAGGGCTGAATTATGCATCACAATTGCTGCTGCAGTCACTTGAAAGGACTTCGTTTTTACATCTCATCCAAAGGACGGCGCGCAAGGAGGTTAAGTGACTTGCTCAGGGTCACACACAGTGGCTGGGTTTGACTGTGATAGGAGGGTCGGAGTACGGGTCAGGTCTGCTCATGGAAGGTGATGGGAGGGTTAGGGTGAGGAACAGGAGATGGGTTTGGGGTCGGAGTACGGGTCAGGTCTGCTCACGGAAGGTGATGGGAGGGTTAGGGTGAGGAACAGGAGATGGGTTTGGGGTCGGATTATGGGTTAGGTCTGCTCACGGAAGGTGATGGGAGGGTCGGGGTTGGGTCTGTACTCACTGGGATTGAACCTGGCACCTCCTGGTAACAAGCCCCTTTCTTTAACTGCTGGACCCCAAGCCTCCTTACTGCTATCATGAGGACTGCTTGAGTGTTGCATTATTCTACCAGCAAATGCAGCGCTTCCCAGTGACAACACCAATGTCTCAAGAAAACTACACGCTGATGCTAAAAATGCATGGAGACACTAAAAGATCCTGCAAAGTTGCACAACTACTTTTTCAGTTAAATGTTGGTAAAAAAAAAAAAAATCATTCTGTCGTTAGGGGTTTTATTTGCATTTAAACTCTGATTTTCAGGTATTATTTTTCTTTAAGAGAAGCTTGAGTCAGGTATGGAATATTAGTTCTCAACCAATGTACAGCTCTGGCCAAAAGTTTTCCATCTCCTAGAATTTTAGGATTGAGACATAATTAAAAAAAAAAAACATAATTTAGATATTTTATTTATCATCATGTACTCAAAGAAACTACAAAATGATATCGCACAAGTCTACCAGAAGCAATAATAATAGTACAATAGTATTTCATGTTAGATTTGGAAATGTAATCAAAATCAAAAATAAAATGTCAGTTTTTCATTAAGTATATGGACAACTACAAAGCGCTGTGTAATTCAATATGTTAACATTATTCAGCAGGTTTCATTCAACTTTATGAAACAAAATTATAATTCTATAGAGTGATGCCGTTGCTTCTGTAGTTTTGATTTGTTGTTCAGATGAAATCAAACCACTGTAACTGGAAATCTTGGAAAAGTGTAAAAATAAGCAAAATTAGTGATTGTCTAATTTAATTGATGACTTTACCAGGCCACACATGCAATTCATTTAAATAGATACAAATGGAAAAATGCAGGAGGCTTTTTCGAAGTTGTTTAAGATGCCTGATTAAAGCACAAAGCGGACTGACATTTTCACACGTGAGTGCCTATTGTTTCTACTGACAGAACATTGAAGGTTTCCAAGCATTTGCACACTGTTGCAATATTTTAAAGGGAAAGTGTATTTAATATATTTCTTTTTACAAAGTACCTCCTGTCTGCTTTTTAAAGATTATAAACTCATTTTGTTATCATTTGAACGGTTGTATTTTAAAGGGGTATTTTATCATCTTTTACTAATTTCTCTAAATGGTCTTGTCTGCTGTTCAAATTGTAGTTGTTTTTATCTGTAAAGCGCTTTTGAGACGATTCTTCTTGAAAGGCGCTATATAAGATATCACATTGATTGATTGATTTTGACTCTGCATCAGTCTACTCCAGTCATCACATCCGGTGGCTTTTTAAAAACTCATTTGCTTTTTAAATACCTTCACAATTACACTGCTAGGAGCTGCACAGTCATTCCTCTCAGTCAGCGGCTGAGTGTGTGTGTTTGTCATCTCCCTGGCAACAGAGCTAGGCTCAATTACAATTGAGCAGATCCTAATTACATTGTAACTGTAATTGTAATTAAACCATATAATTGATCAAATACAGTTCAATTACGCATTTATTTGTCATTCGATCATATTGTATTTTTAACCACTTTTCATGACCCCATTTGTTTGAAAAAGATAAGATCCTTAGTATGTGTCTGTACTTGTACCTGTGAGTAATGCTGAGTTATTTCAGATAGAGCAAACATGTTAATATGTTGTTCATGTTACTCTTTTAGTATAATTGTAATTAAAATTGTAACTAGAAGTTGCAAGCAACTTTACGGCTTCCAAGGAGTGAAATTGTGAAATGTAAGCATTTTGATTGGCTGCCATTCAGTCAGTCGCAGACGCCAGCTTCATATGGGTTCCTATCTGTGTTCCACAATAACCATGACCCTATCTACACTCTGTAATGAGGTACAAGCTAGTTTTACATTTGACCTGAAGGAGAGGTCAAAGGTCACGATCAAGGTGATTTTTGACTAAAGCATATATGGGTTTTTATCTGTGTTCCACAATAACCATGACCCTATCTACACTATGTAATGAGTTATAAGCCAGTTTTACATTTGACCTTAAGGGGAGGTCAAAGGCCAAGGTCAATATCAAGGTATTTGTTTTTAATAGAGCATACATTAATTCCCATAGGCCTCTGCTACTCTGTGAAGTTTCAAGAGTTTTTGTTCAACGGTGTTCATTTTATGCGCAACATAAGCAAATAGAGCAATAATGAAATTTGATTGGCCCAGAGCAGCCATGTTTTTTACTGTAGCAACTTCATTTGGGCAAACATTAAAGAAAACCGTACTTGGATCACATATGCCAAGTTTTGCTTCCATCAGATTAGCGGTTTTGGAGAAGAAGACATTTGTGTGTTAATTAGGTTATCCAACATGGCTGCCATACCACTGAACCAATCAGCTTCATGCATCTTGGACAATCCCTGACCATGCATACCAAGTTTCAGAACTCTGCGATAAGTGGTTTCCGACAAGAAGATGTTTGTAAATTGTCCAAAATTTGTTGTAAAATCCAATATGGCTGCCAGACCATGTGACCAATCGCGTTCATTCAGCTGCGGACATTAGTTCCCATTGGCATCTACAACTCTGTGAAATTCCAAGAGTTTTCGTGCAACAGTTTTCATTTTATGCAACTTTTAAAGATTTGTTGGCAGAAAGAAAAATAATAATAATCTTAACAATAACAATAGGCTTCTCAGCCTAATTACTGTCCCATAATTGTGACTGTGATTGTAATTAAACAAAATAACATTGCAGTTGTAATTTCAGCAAACAATTCTGCTGGCATCGTGATTGGATTTCACCCCAGTTTGATCTGCACTCTCTCATCTGCTCAGCTTTGCACTGTAATCCGGTCCTGAGCATCTGGTTGACCTCTGATCGTCCAGCCTGAAGAGAACACAAATCTGTTTCTGATTCTGAAGAGAATCACTTACATAATGCACTCTGCGGCTCAGGACTGTATTAGTTCTAATAGATCTGCTGATCTGTAATACTCCAATGTCCTTCAACTCACATTGCTCTTGGGAGTGTTCCACAACTGCACGGTGCTTCAGTGTGGTACAGATTCTATTTTGCATTTGCAGAGTAAAATGCATTGCTAATCATATGAGACAAAACGTGTTGGTAATCATGAGAGAGTAAATGTATTGATAATCATGAGAGAGGAAATGTATTGGTAATAAAACCAGTTTGCTGGAGGGGTCATTTGCACAAGCAGAGTTACTAAGGTTTAAAAACTACACCAGTACTGCACACTACAACACAAGATCAACGTATACAACACTATACAGTACAGCAGGACACAATATAACACAGCATATAGACTCCACGCGCTGAGAGAAAGAAAAGAAAATGATGCACAGTCCTCCACTTGACTCTAGGAACCACAGACACGCACACGTGACAGAACGGCTGTCAATAACCACAGAGTCCACCAGGGGAGAGGGCCAGAGCAGCCAGCTGGGAGGACTACACTGTGGGACAAGGAGAGACTGACAGACTACAGGCAAGAGAAGAGAGGTGGAGAGACTGATAGACATGAACCAGGGGGAGAAGAGAACACAAAATAGTTAACTTGCTTGAACTGCTACTGAAGAAAGTTAGTTTTATCTCTGTAAAGTTTTCAAAGCAGCACTCTGCGGGTCTTATCATTAAGAGTTTCAGTTTTATATGCAGCGGGGAATCGCGCAGCAACGAAGAGATAAGAAGTAATTAAAAAACTAATTAACAGCTTTGGAAAATGAACTAATCCCGGCTCCTCGCGTCTTCCAGTTTGGAGTGTTCTCGGAGCTCCAGGGAGCTGTGGGTGGGTCGTGGTCCCTGTGGATACTTCGGAAGCTGATAAATGCTGAGTTGTTCTAATTAAGCCATCATTCAGGGCTGTCAGAGTGTGCTCCTCCTGGGGCTCCTGCCTCTCCTCACTCTCTCTGAGCCTGTCATTGAGATCTGACCCCAGAATTATCATTCTGCTGCGCTTCAGGAAAACAAAACTGTGTTACGTAAAATGTCTTTTGAAGGTGAACTGTCAAACTGCAATATTATGCGAGCAATTATGATAGGACTCGAACCCGCCAGCCCCCGATCTTACATGCTGCAGCCCAGCGCTTTCTCTAACCACTGAGCTACTCAAACCCACTGCCTTCCACACTGCAGCCCAGCGCTTTCTCTAACCACTGAGCTACTCAAACCCACTGCCTTCCACACTGCAGCCCAGCGCTTTCTCTAACCACTGAGCTACTCAAACCCACTGCCTTCCACACTGCAGCCCAGTGCTTTCTCTAACCACTGAGCTACTCAAACCCACTGTCTTCCACACTGCAGCCCAGCACTCTAACCACTGAGCTACTCAAACCCACTGTGAGGAAGGTAATGTGTTTGAGTTACATAACGGATAGCATCACCCCTTCGCCCTGCATGCTGTGTAATGAATTATTCAGTGAAGGGAATGGTATCGCGAGCACCAGCTCACATGGTGGATGCCCTTGCAAGCTTGTGCGTGCGGAATGTGAACAAACCCATTCAACCACCTGGTCATTTCACTGGAGAAGCCCTCCCTGAGCACTGCCTTTCAGCTCACAGCTCAGCAATATGCTGGGCAGTCACTCTGATTCAAAGAGAGAGAGACACCTCTGAGAAAAATGTCCCACAGTGAAAACATAGCAGAGTGTAACAGAGCACAATGAAAGCATTGTGAAGCACAGAGAGGTCTGGTAAAGCATATTACAAAGACAAAAAAACCTAGTAAACTGTGCTAAATGCATTGTATACTATAGGATAACTGCCAAAATACTGTGAAAATGTAATGTGGCAAACTTTTATAGGGTACCTGCCATAACACTGCCGATAGCCTGTCAGAAAGCCAGAGGAAATTAAACCTGGAAAGAAACTCAAGAGGGCAAAGTTTCGTCCCTTCATCATATGAAGTGTAGTTTCAACGTGTCACTTTCTGACTTTAAAAAGCTTTCATATACTACAGAATACACGGCAGGGATGCTGTTTGAGGGAGAGGGAAAGAGACAGGGAGCGAGGGGGGTAGAGAGAGATAGTATCGAGGAAGGGGTGAAGGGCGAGAGAGGGGGTAGGATGGACTGAAGGAGGAAAGGAGAGGAAGAGAGACAGGAGAGGAATGAGAGAGGGGAGGGAGGATAGAGAGAGAGGAAAGGAGGAAGAGACAAGAGAGGAATGAGAGAGGGGGATGGAGGATGGAGAGAGAGATGGGGTAGGATGGAGTGAGGGATGGAAGGAGGGAGGGAGAGAGATAGGAGAGGAATGAAAGAGTGGAGGGAGGATGGAGAGAGAGCGGGGGTAGGATGGAGTGAGGGATAGAAGGAAGGAGGGAGGAAGAGAGAGCAGGAAAGACAGTTGAAGAGCCTCAGAGAGGGGTGGGAGATATACTCTGCTGCTGCTGCTGTCCCAGGGTCCCAGTGCAATCACTGTCAAAAACTTACGAGAGCAAACTAGTCCACAAAGCAAGAAGAAAAACAGAAAACATGCAGCCTCCTGGGAGGCCAGGACCAGGCTGAGTTAATTTATTTATAGAGCAACTAAATACACTGATCCGTCCGTCCTGCCTCCCTGCAGACAACAAGGCCAAAGCATCTCTCAGTGTCAGGAAACATACAGGCCAGGACAACTCAGTGTGATAGAGTACAGCACACCGCATTACAACACAATACACTACAATGCAACACAATACAGAACAGTACAGTACAGCACACCGCATTACAACACAATACACTACAATGCAACACAATACAGAACAGTACAGTACAGCACACCGCATTACAACACAATACACTACAATGCAACACAATACAGAACAGTACAGTACAGCACACCGCATTACAACACAATACACTACAATGCAACACAATACAGAACAGTACAGTACAGCACACCGCATTACAACACAATACACTACAATGCAACACAATACAGAACAGTACAGTACAGCACACCGCATTACAACACAATACACTACAATGCAACACAATACAGAACAGTACAGTACAGCACACCGCATTACAACACAATACACTACAATGCAACACAATACAGAACAGTACAGTACAGCACACCGCATTACAACACAATACACTACAATGCAACACAATACAGAACAGTACAGTACAGCACACCGCATTACAACACAATACACTACAATGCAACACAATACAGAACAGTACAGTACAGCACACCGCATTACAACACAATACACTACAATGCAACACAATACAGAACAGTACAGTACAGCACACCGCATTACAACACAATACAGTACAATGCAATACAATACAGTACAGTACAGCACACTGCATTACAATACAATACAGTACAGTACAGCACACTGCATTACAACACAATACAGTACAATGCAATACAATACAGTACAGTACAGCACACTGCATTACAATACAATACAATACAGTACAGCACACTGCATTACAACACAAATCACTACAATGCAATACAATACAGTACAGTACAGCACACTGCATTACAATACAATACAGTACAGCACACCGCATTACAACACAATACAGTACAGTACAGCACACCGCATTACAACACAATACAGTACAGTACAGCACACCGCATTACAACACCATACAGTACAATGCAATACAATACAGTACAGTACAGCACACCGCATTACAACACAATACAGTACAGTACAGCACACCGCATTACAATACAATACAGTACAATGCAATACAATACAGTACAGTACAGCACACCGTATTACAACACAATACAGTACAGTACACTGCATTACAATACAATACAGTACAGTACAGCACACCGCATTACAATACAATACAATACAGTACAGTACAGCACACCGCATTACAACACAATACAGTACAGTACAGCACACCGCATTACAACACAATACAGTACAGTACAGCACACCGCATTACAATACAATACAATACAGTACAGTACAGCACACCACATTACAATACAGTACAGTACAGCACACCGCATTACAATACAGTACAGTACAGTACAGCACACCGCATTACAATACAATACAGTACAGTACAGCACACTGCATTACAATACAGTACAGTACAGCACACCACATTACAATACAGTACAGTACAGCACACCGCATTACAACACAATACAGTACAGTACAGCACACCGCATTACAATACAATACAGTACAGCACACCGCATTACAATACAATACAGTACAGTACAACACAAGTATACAATACAATACAATACAATACAATACAATACAATACAATACACTACAATACAATACAATACAATACAATACAACACACACATACAATACAATACAACACAATACAACACAACACAACAAATACAACACAACACAACAAAATACAATATATAATGCATCACTACACAATACTGCCCACTACAACACAACAACACAATACCACACAACACAACAAAATACAACACAACACAACAAAATACAATATATAATGCATCACTACACAATACTGCCCACTACAACACAACAACACAATACCACACAACACAACGAAATACAACACAACACAACAAAATACAATATATAATGCATCACTACACAATACTGCCCACTACAACACAACAACACAATACCACACAACACAACGAAATACAACACAACACAACAAAATACAATATATAATGCATCACTACACAATACTGCCCACTACAACACAACAACACAATACCACACAACACAACAAAATAAATATATAACACAACAAAATACAATATATAATGCATCACTACACAATACTGCCCACTACAACACAACAACACAATACCACACAACACAACAAAATAAATATATAACACAACATAACACAGCACAATACAATATAATATAATGCAGCACTACACAATACTGCACACCAAACTACAATACAACAACAACACAACACTATACAGCAAACCATGAAGCAATAGAACGCAGATTTAGAATATAAACTAGCTCACTCCTGAGAGAAAGAAAATTAAAAAATGAAAATAAAAAATAAAAAACTAAGAAAAATCATAGGGTCAATTGCAGTGTACCAGTGATTTAAAATGCAGAGTAGAAAATCCTGCAAATATGTACTAACCTAATCCCGATTGCAGCGCACCAAACACACGATCCCGGGAATTGGTTTAATTGACCGGAACAAGAGGAACAAGTTAGACCGATAATGAGGACTAACCTGCAGCTCTGGACAAACGTTTTGCATCACCCTCTAGAAATGACACACTGTGCTTCATAAAGTCGAGTGAAACTTGCAGAATAATGTTTTGTTAATATATAAAATTACATACAGCTAATTTTCTATATACTTAAGGAAAAACTGACAAAAATATAACATATCATACGGTAGCCTACTACTATTATGGCTTCCAGTAGACTTTTGCAATATCGTTTTCTAGTTTATTTGATTACATAGAAAATAATAGATGGGCTTCAGTGAGTTACTGGAAAATAATTCCATCTAGGGTTTCTGTGACGTCAGAAACTACGAGACCATCAGGTCGAGTTATAAACTCACAGGAACCCGAGATAGAATTATGTTCCTGTAACTCACCGAAGCCCATTTATTATTCATTATAATACATGGATATTAGTATCTGTAATTAAAAAAGACAATAAACGGATGTTAAGGTTCAAATTGCAACTGAATTTAATTAATAATGATGTAAATTAAGTCAGAATTAAAGAATCTTAAATATAAATTCTCTTTTTGATAATTCAGGAATGGTGAATTAAACTGGGTAGACAATGAACTGCAAAATATAATGTATTTTTAAGAGAAAGGTGATTCAGTGCTTTTTTTTCTTAGTTGCTGTCAGAGTCGCTCGCTTGTTTGGTGCTCCTGTTGGTGGAGGATGATTGTAAATGTGGAGAAGGAGCGGGCTCTGCAGGTGGGGGAGTGGAGGGGGGTACAGCTAGTCTGTCAGAGGTGGAGGAGCGGAGGGGGTGAGAGGGGATGTGGGGAGAAGTGGAGACAGGAGGGAGCAGAAAGGTCAAGACAGCGATAGGCGAGTACTAGAGTTTTGAATTGGATGCGAGCAGCGATAGGGAGCCAGTGCAGAGAGCGGAGCAGCAGTGTAGCGTGGGAGAAACGAGGAAGGGAAAAGACAAGGCGAGCAGCAGTAGTCAAGGTGGGACAGTACCAGGGCCTGAACTAGGAGCTGAGTGGAGTAGTCGGTGAGGAAGGGGTGAATCTGCATATGCTGCTGAGGAAGAAGCAACAGGAGCGTGCCAGAGTAGAGATGTGCTGAGATTAGGAGAGGGAGGGGTCGAGGGTGACACAGGGGAGGGAGAGAGGGTGGTGGATTCAAGAGGAATAGAGATAGAGAGATCAGCAGTGGGGGAGGAAGAGGGGGCAAGAAAAGGAGGTCTGATTTCTGGATGAGCTGGAGCGGATGGGTGGCGGACACAGGGAGGCCAGCCAGGAGGGAGTTGCAGTAGTCTAGGCGGGAGAGTACCAAGGCCTGGACCAGGAGCTGGGTGGCGTAGTTGGTGAGGAAGGGTCGGATTCTTCGGATGTTGCTCAGGAAGAATCGGCAAGTGCGTGCCAGAGTGGAGATGTGCTGGGAATAAGAGAGGCAGGGGTCCAGGGTGACTCTGAGGTTCTTAGCGGAGGAAGAGGGAGAGAGTGTGGTAGATTCCAGAGGAACAGAGATAGAGAGATCAGAGGAGGGGGAGGAGGAGGAGGGAAAGAAAAGGAGGTCTGATTTGGAGAGGTTGAGTTTGAGATGATGCGAGTGCATCCAGGTGGAAATGGCCGAGAGGCAGGTAGAGATACGGGAGGAAATGTCAGAGTCAGAGGTGGGAAAGGAGAGGAAGATCCGGCCATCATCAGCATAGAAGTGATACGAGAAGCCATGAGAGGAGATGAGAGGACCCAGGGAGCGGGTGTAGAGAGAAAACAGGAGGGGTGGCAGAGGGTGAGCCATGCCAGGACACCGGGTACGTGCGATCTGTGAGGTAGGAGGATAACTAGGCAAGAGCAGGTCAGCGAGGGAGGACAGGAGAATAGAGTGGTCAGCTGTGTCAAAGGCAGCAGAGGGGTCAAGGAGAATTAGGAGAGAGGAGAGGGAGGCGACACGAGCAGAGAGTAGAGAGTTTGTGACAGAGAGAAGAGCAGTTTCAGTGGAGTGTGCCGGGTGAAAGCCAGATTGGAGAGGGTCGAGCAGAGAATGTGCTGACAGGAAAGCAGAGAGCTGGCAGTGTACCGCTCGCTCGAGGGTTTTAGAGAGGAACGGGAGGAGGGAGACAGGACTGTAGTTCTGGAGGGATGAGGGATCAAGGGAGGGTTTTTTAAGATGTGGGTGATGCAGGCTCGTTTGTGCGATACTTTACTCTCACGGATCTGTACAGAAATGTACAGAATACAGTTTTCAGATGTACGTGTCATTTCAGGGGAAAAATGCAACTGTCTCTGCAAAACATTGTAAGCAGTAAATGAGTAGGACAAGCAAGCATACTGAGTTAGTCTCATCCTTCACAGTACTGAGTTAATCCACTTGAACAGGATCATCAGGAATCTGATTTGGCACGCTGCTGCAATTGGGATCTTGTTTAGTCTGATTTAGCAGATGATCCACCTGTGATAATTCACTTCTGGTACGCTGCAATCGTGATTAGCAGGTCTACTAACTCCAATCAAGTGGACTAAACCTGCTTAATCCACTAGTTAGACACATCAAGTGGACTCAGTTTGGTACGCTGCACTTACTACACTGTGTGGGACAGGGAGACAGACAGACAGACAGACAGACAGACAGACAGACAGACAGACAGACAGACAGACAGGTGGGTAGACTGATAGGTATTTCTGGTTGCTCTTTGCGGGACTCTCTCCAGGGACACAATGTCCTTACGATAACGAGGAGACCTGCTACACAAGCAGGCAGGTCAATATCAATATCAATTTCAAATTTATTTATATAGCGCCTTTCATACCACGGTATCTCAAAGCGCTTTGGAGGCTGTGTGGTCCAGTGGTTAAAGAAAAGGGCTTGTAACCAGGAGGTCCCCGGTTCAAAGCCCACCTCAGCCATTGTGTGATCCTGAGCAAGTCACTTAACCTCCTTGTGCTCCGTCTTTCGGGTGAGACATAGTTGTAAGTGACTCTGCAGCTGATGCATAGTTCACACACCCTAGTCTCTGTAAGTCGCCTTGGATAAAGGTGTCTGCTAAATAAACAAATAATAATAATACATGTTGGTTAAAACAGAAAGAAGCCTGCAATATCAAGAGCCAGTAAACATTACAAAATAATAATAATAATAATAATAATAATAATAATAATAATAATAATAATAATAAAACAATTGAAGACAACAGGAAATGAATAAGAATGATGAAAAATTACAAAAATAATAAGCAAAAAAAACAAACAACACAATTATATTTGCAAGTCAGTTTAAAAAGCCTAAACTATAAAAGCTAGTCTTTAATCTTGAGTTAAAAACATTGCCTGAAGCAGCATCTCTGATAGAAAAGGGCAGTGAGTTGCACAGTCTGGAACAGGCAGTCGCTCGTGTCTCCTATGAGTCAGGAGGTGGGCTGACCTCCCGGGAAAGGGTTAAGTCCGCACAGCAGCTCTGCCTAGCAGGTAAGGTGACCTTGGTCTCCTGTGTTTGCCGGCTGGCATCTCTCAACGCTGAGCGCTCCAGAGAGCTGGGGCTGCAGTGCTCTAATCCGAGAGTGGCAGAGTGCCAGGGAGGGGGGTTCACTTCTCCACCGTCCAGCAGCTCAAATACAGAACATGAGTGAAGTGCAAACCACATAGTTTGTGCAAGAATCAGATATTCAGTTTATTAAGGAATCAGCTGTATTCAAAACAGTTTTCACCTTCCAATGCAGCTACAACAACAATAAATAGCCAACTATACAAAAGAAAGGGACCTGCAAAATGTAGCCTTTACAGGGGGTGTCCTTAATACTGACGGTAGTTGTCGAACAATGTTACTGCTAAGATGTTATTTATTTTTCTACGATGCGAACGGCTCTGAGTTGGTAGTTTACAACACATTTAACAGAGGCTTGATAAGCTTGGGAAAGCAGACGGTGGGTTTAATAAAGTCTATTATTCCCCAGACCCACGAGTTGTTCTTGTTGTTTGCTTCCCCGTTCTCATCTTGTTTCTGGTTTATGGTCATGTCCTTCATTGCTAAAGTGTTGAGCTCCCTCCAATCCAGTCCAGGGCAGGCTTGAGGCATGAAGACGGGACTGCTCCCTCCCTCCCTCCCTCACACCCTAGGAGAAAGGGTGCTCCCTACAGTCCAGGACAGGCTTGAGGCATGGAGACTAGACTGCTCCCTCCCTCAGTCCCTAAGAGAAAGGGTGCTCCCTCCAGTCCAGTCCAGGGCAGGCTTGAGGCATGGAGACTGAACTGCTCCCTCCCTCCCTCAGCCCCTAAGAGAAAGGCTTGCAGACTGGAATACTGAAGTTATTTATAAAGTTCATCTTTAAGTGTCAATTCCGGGACCGCAGTAACAGCATAAAGTGGAAGGGAGTGATTTTCTTTGAACATTTCTGTCTGCAGTTCCTCTTACTGGGGATGTTACCCGGCTGTACAGCAGATGGTGAAGATGAAAATAGCCGGTGATGCCGCGCTCCATCAGAGACACTAAGCCCTGTGATGAGCAAGTCAAAATGATTACACACATTAGAGCACAACGCAGGACCCTGCAATCACATCATATACAAGGCCATCTCCAATACAATTGCAATAAGATACAACCCCCAAGGCGCTATACACTTATCTACAGGTACTGCACAATTATAGATAAACCCAGTTCGTATCACATCGGCTAATGCAGGTGTTCATCCCAGATCCCGTTCCCTTTTGTCTGACAGGCGAGATTTCTACAGTTTGCAAATGAAGAAACATATGAAAAAATGAAAAAAAAAAATGTTAAGAACATAAAGTTTACAAACCAGAGGAGGCCATTCAGCCCATCTTGCTCGTTTGGTTGTTAGTAGTTTAGTGCTCCCAGAATCTCATCAAGCAGCTTCTTGAAGGATCCCAGGGTGTCAGCTTCACAACATTACTGGGGAGTTGGTTCAATATCCTCACAATTCTCTGTGTAAAAAAGTGTCTCTTAGTTTCTGTTCTGAATGTCCCTTTATCTAATCTCCATTTGTGACCCCTGGTCCTTGTTTCTTTTTTCAGGTCGAAAAAGTCCCCTGGGTCGACATTGTCAATACCTTTCAGAATTCTGAATGCTTGAATCAGATCGCCGCGTAGTCTTCTTTGTTCAAAACTGAATAGATTCCATTTCTTTTAAGCCTGTCTGCATATGACATGCCTTTTAAACCTGGGATAATTCTGGTAGCTCTTTTTTGCACTCTTTCTAGAGTACAAAGTGAATTTTGTATACATAACATGTACAATAAAAAAACAAAAACATTTGCCTATTCCGGTGATGTCACAATCAGCCACCGATCTCAGCCTCTTAACGGTAGACTCTTCACAGACCTGGTCTTTTAAATGCTGATTATTTGTTTATTTAGCAGACACTTTTATCCAAGGTGACTTACAGAGACTAGGGTGTCTGAACTATGCATCAGCTGCAGAGTCACTTACAATTATGTCTCACCCGAAAGATGGAGCACAAGGAGGTTAAGTGACTTGCTCAGGATTACACAATGAATCAGTGGCTGAGGTGGGATTTGAACCGGGGACCTCCTGGTTACAAACCCTTTTCTTTAACCTCTGCACCATACAGCCTCGATTAAATGAAGGCAGGTCATGAACAGAAAACGAACAGAGCTGGGTTTTGTAAAGCAGTATATGAAAGATGCAGGACATATTCCCTCCTATGCACATGTTCACCATTCCATATAACTAGCCTGCAGTACAGCAGGCAAGCAGCTTTCTGAATTGACTGGCTGCTGATCTAATTGCCCTCCCTTTTCAGTCTTTAGAGATTCTATTATTTCTTTATCAGGCATAATTCTGTTTCACTTGCACACCCGCTGCCTTCACTTTCTTCTCTCTCCTATCTCCCTCTTTTCCTCCACTTTCTCCCCTCTCTCTATCATTCTGTCCCTCCCTCTGCTTTTCTTTTTCCCTCGCTTTTGCTCCCTCCCTCTCTTCTATCACCTCTTTTTCTTTCGAATTGAACTACCCTCTCCCCCTCTCCCTGCCTCGCTGCCTTTTCTTTTCCTGTCTCTTTCTCTGCAACCCTTTCTCCCCTTTTCCCTTTCTCTCACGTCTCTCCTCCACTCAATCCCTTTCCTCTTTCTCCCATCTCTAAACCCTCCTCCTTCTCTATCCCCCATTCCTCCCTTCTCTCTTTCTCCCTTCCTCTCCACCTCTCTCGCTTTTCCCCAGTTCTCTCCGCGCTATCCTTATTTAAACCCCATTTTTCTCCCTCCATCATCACCCCACACTCCCATTCCCACTCCTTCTCTGTCAGCATCCTTCACTTTGTTGCTAAGTGACAGTTGCCCTAGTTACCTAGCCTCTCTCTCGCTCTCTTTTCCTGGGACAGGCTAATCAGACTGCACTGTCACTGTGCCCCCCGCCCCTTACTGAGGATTTCCCAGAAAGGGCTGGGGGCTTTAGAGCAGGAGGAAAGGCTGAAATCACACAGGATACAGAACACTCTTTGCATTTAATTAATTATATATGTGTGTATGTTGGTATGTATGAATGGACCATTATGCATCTATGAGGGTATAGGAACGTGAAAGCAAAACCATATTGAATCCAAGGTAATGCATTGCAAAGCACAGTCAAATTGGTAAAGCATGCTATAAACTATACTCAGATAGAAATACATTGATCCATTTCAATTGAGAGTTTCTTTTGTTTGTTTTTGCTTTGTATTTTGGTGTTTTAACCCCTATTAACAGCAACCTGAATTATTAGCATAAGAGTTTGGGAATAAAGTTAAACTACATAAATCACTGTGCAAATGTGCATCTGTCAGCCTTTAAAAAGAGTTTCATTGATCTGATTTTAAATAAGAAATTCAGAGAGTTCTATAATACTGTACTGGGGAAATAAAAGACCGAGCGACTCCAAGACAGGCAGCAACAGAACAACAGATAATTACGTATATGATGTCTTGCCTTGATCAATGGCAGAGGGAAAAATCAATCTGGGTTGCTTGTTTTCTGATGAGAGCCCTGGAGCTTCAGTAAGGAAACACAAAAACAATCCTGCTGCAATCCCGCAGCTGACAGGCAGCCTTGCGGAGCTGCTCTGGTTAGCTCTCAGAAGCTAAGCAACACGGGGGCTGGTCAATACCCTGGCTTTCCATGTTTTATCTTTAATATACTTTATATACCTCTCTGTGCTTTACAATGCTTCCCTGTGCTTTACCAGACCTCTCTGTGCTTTATAATGCTTCCCTATGCTTTACCACACCTCTCTGTGCTTTACAATGCTTGCCTATGCTTTACCATACCTCTGTGTGCTTCACAATGCTTGCCTTTGCTTTACCAGACCTCTCTGTGCTTTACAATGTTTGCCTATGCTTAACCATCCCTCTCTGTGCTTCACAATGCTTCCCTATGCTTTACCATACCTCTCTGTGCTTTACAATGCATCCATATGCTTTACCAGACCTCTCTGTGCTTTACAATGCTTCCCTATCCTTTACCAGGCCTCTCTGTGCTTTACAATGCTTGCCTATGCTTTACCAGACCTCTCTGTGCTTTACAATGCTTGCCTATGCTTTACCAGACCTCTCTGTGCTTTACAATGCTTCCCTATGCTTTACCAGACCTCTCTGTGCTTTACAATGCTTCCCTATGCTTTACCAGACCTCTCTGTGCTTTACAATGCTTCCCTATGCTTTACCAGACCTCTCTGTGCTTTACAATGCTTCCCTATGCTTTACCAGACCTCTCTGTGCTTTACAATGCTTCCCTATGCTTTACCAGACCTCTCTGTGCTTTACAATGCTTCCCTATGCTTTACCAGACCTCTCTGTGCTTTACAATGCTTCCCTATGCTTTACCAGACCTCTCTGTGCTTTACAATGCTTCCCTATGCTTTACCAGACCTCTCTGTGCTTTACAATGCTTGGCTATGCTTTACCATACCTTTCTGTGCTTCACAATGCTTCCCTATGCTTTACCAGACCTTTCTGTGCTTTACCATGCTTCCACGTCGCTGTATCACTTTGCTATGCGTTTGCTGGTTATATGGGAGTAGGGTAGTAACGGGTGCCTCTCTCTTTTCTCTTCGCATTTCAATTGGTCTTTCATGGTCTTGGTCCATCTGAGCTTCAACAGCAACACTGCACCATATAGCGCCTATCAAGACCAGGCCCCCTCAAGGCGCTGAACGCATTTTAGGAGAGCAAATACGCGATGTCAACACAGTATGTGCACGTCTGTATCAGTAAACCACAGCAAAACCTTTTACTGAGGAGGACAGAGGCAGAGAGAGAGAGGGAATGTAAACAAACTGGCAAGGTAACAAGGCTCGTCAAGAAAACCAGCACGCGCAGAAGGATAAACAACCCCCTTAAATAAAAACAGCAGAAAAGAATTACCTAGAAGCACCGCGTTATCCATAGCTACTAAACACGCAACAGTGCTGAATTTAGACACAATAAAAGAAACAGAATAAATGGATTGCGTCTCTTAGTATCTGTAATGAATAAAATAACCCAACATGACTGACTGCAGGTGTGTGTCTGCAGTACTTGTACAATTGCATCTGTGATCAGTGTAAGCCACGCTTTACAGAACCGCTCTCCACAGCAGACAGTATTTCAGGTTCTCCTGGGCTTTATTTCAATGATAACCCCGATGTCTCAAACTCATTACTGTAAAGGTTTTAACTGCGCTGCTACCTCTATCATGAATGTCATTTTAAATTCGTTTGTCGCCGGCCGAATAATGTTGAAGAACAAACCGTTTCTATTGAGAGTAGATCTAGAAGCGCACTCAAACAAACCGAACCGCTGTGTCATGTATTATTGACCTGTGTTGCCGTTTATAAATAGACATACTGGATTTATAGCGTCAATGGAGCGAGCGTTGCATTGGTTACGCGCTAAACATCTCTATTCACAATGACATAACGAATTTAAACTTATATAAGTAATTATTATCATTAAAAAAAAAAAATGTCATAAAACAAACACGAAGGGGTCTTAACTTCAAAAACTCCCAAATTTAATACGTCTCTATTATTAAGCTATTATACTCCGTGTTGAAGTTTACTTACTAATATTTTGTCAGTAATTTTTAGGGTGCGGTAATTAAACATGCATAACTAATCGAATCGTAATTATTACATTTAGCAGCAGTTGCTAGTTCTCACAAGGTTTTGGGCTTGTTTAAGCGTTTCTTTATTATTATTATTATTATTATTATTATTATTATTATTATTATTATTATTATTATTATTATAGTTCAGTTTCTGATAGTTTAAGGACAGCATTAGTGAGCAGTAGGCCCTACGAACAGACAAAATAAAAAGATACGCTGGGGGCAATCAAGAGTTAAATATTGAGGCGGGATACACTCTCCCTCTCTCCCCTTTCTCTCTCTGTCTCTGACTTTAAAAGCCAGAGAAAAAGACTTAAAAATAAACCCGTTATCTCGCGTCCACTCAGCCGTCAAAACAGAAACGGTAAAGAAACCATTACCGGCTACTCTCTCTCTCTCTCTCTCTCTCTCTCTCTCTCACAGACTTACAGTCACAGAGACAGAACACGGCTGCCGATTATTATTATTTTAATTAAAAGCCGTTGTTTTTCTGCGCGTTCATCGTTCATTACATCTACATTTGGAGAGAAGAATAATCACAAGAACAACTCAACGATGCAGGTAATTAATGATCAACAATACTCGCATCGTTATTAATAGCTGTCAATGTATGTGTTTCTTTAATGCATTTTTATTTTATTTCCTATTGTTAATAAATGCATGTAGCCTGTATAATGTAGCGTATATATATATATATATATATATATATATATATATATATATATATATATATATATATATATATATATATATATATATATATATGCCTGTGGTGGTGTGTACACTCCGGCTATATTTGGTATGTGGGTGTCACAGTCTTGAGCGACTATATTAATACCAACAGTGCCGTTATTTTGTGGATGTCTTCTTTATAATTCAATAAAGCAGCATTCCATCACCGATAGTAACTGCAAGTCATATCACATTTATAGACGGTGTCCCCTCCGTTAGTTAAGTTTATGACTTTTCTGAGAAACGAACTTGTTTTTCACGGGTACGTACTGTCATATCAAATGGTGTTTATTATGACAGAGCGCGGTGTTTATTATGACAGAGCGCGGTGTTTATAATGGTGTTTATAATGTTTGCTACACTTCTTTAAGCTGTTGTGAGTTGGGACTTTTTTTGTTTTCACGGTGTTGCTGTCACTTTATCATCCACTGTTGAAAATATGAGCTCTGTTGTTTTTTTTTTCTATATACGTTTCTAGCAGTATAAAAACACCATTTGGAAGTAAAAATGAAATCCCTACTTTCTCTGTGTTCTGCACTTTGATGCAGGTCCCAGGATGGAAATAATTGCACAGGAGTTTCACCCATTCCAGGTTTTACTACGAGCTTAACAAACGGAAGAAAAAAAAACACTGTTAAAACAAAGACGAATGTGGCTTTAACTCGAGCCCCTCACTCTTTGCAGGAAAATGGCCCAGTAACGTGTCTGCCCAGGCTTATTATACCAACATGATCATTGATGAACCTGTGACCTGCCCAGCTTTGTCAGCTCCCTGCAATCCTTCCTCGGGTTCTTTACAGCAGGCAGGCTTTGTTCCTGGTCCGCTTTGTTTAACCTGCAGTTTCCACTGCCCGCCCTGCCGCTCCACCACTCCAGGGGTCTCTTGGCTCTGGCATGTAAGCTGGGCGTCCCTTCCGTGTCTAGCTGCTGTTTGGCCCTTGCTAAATTATTTAAAGCAGCTTTTGCGTTTGCTTGAGCGTGGCATTGATGACTGCGGCTGGGATTACATTTTGATTACGGCAGCACTAGCTTTATAGCGTCTTTGTGAGAGTGCAAAATTACAGGGGCACGAAGAGTTTAAGACTTTCACAGTTTGAAAGTCAACCAATCTGTAATGAACCACAATTATTATTACTATTATTATTTATTTCTTAGCAGACACCCTTCTCCAGAGAAACTTACAATTGTTACAAGATATCACTTTTTTTTTTTAACATATAATTACCCATTTATACAGTTGGGTTTTTACTGGAGCAATCTAGGTAATGTACCTTGCTCAAGGGCACAACAGCAGTGTCCCCCACCTGGGATTGAACCCACGACCGTCCGGTCAAGAGTCCTAACCACTACTCCACACTGCTGCCACAATAAATATTGCTGTCGGTTTGATCCATTCCTGGTTTCACTAGGAGTTTAAAAGACACACCTGAGCTTGTTACCTCAACACTGTGGCTGATCAAGCCTGTATTAAAACCTGGAATGGGTGAATCTGCTGTGCAATAGGAGTCTTATTAACATCCCTGAGGTTGCTTTCCTTGTGCTGTGAAAAGCCTCACTGTGCATCAAATTGAACCCAGGATTTCTTTAGTGTCTCACAGTAAAACAGGATGATCCTGGGGTAACCCAGGACAGGGGGAACCCCTAATCTCACTCCGTTAGAAACCAGTGGTGCCAGTATAGCTGTACACCAGTACACTGTATAATGTAATGCAGAGACTACATTCAGGACTGATGATCAGTGCATTTGTCTTGCAGTGGAGAACTACTCTTGAAAACACAAGACTTACCTTTATTGGTCTATATCAGTCGGTGTATGTGTGTGTGTGTATATCTATCTATCTATCTATCTATCTATCTATCTATCTATCTATCTATCTATCTATCTATCTATCTATCTATCTATCTATCTATCTATCTATCTATCTATATATATATATATATATATATATATATATATATATATATATATATATATATACTGTATATATATATATATATATATATATAGTGTATGTGAGCATTATCCTAAAAATCACGAAAAAGCTTCAACATTCACAGCATTTTAAAATCAAAGCACATGCTTCATTAGGGCACTTTCAGTAGTGGAAAGCTCAGGAGAGTAAATAAATAGCCTTCAAGTTAAGGTGGGCAAAAGCACTAACTATAGAACTATGGGCAATTGGGATATGCAAATATAAGCATTACAAGAGCCAATCAAATCGCGTGAAAGTCCCCGAAAGGCTTCCACATTCACAGTGTTTTAAAAGTCAAAGCACAGTAACTGCAGTTTCGCCCTGGTTAGAATGTATGTATATATAATGTATGTCTATTCATGTGTGTATGCATATATGTACTGTATGTATGTATGACTCATTTTTATGAAGGCGGTGTGGGTGGTTATTTATCAAAGATTTCAAAACACAATAACTAGCTTCACATTTCATGAATCATCCCCAAACATGTGTCACACGTAGGCTGCTTCATAGAGACCCCCTGATACACAGTACGCTTCAGGAAGAGAGCAGGCAGGGGTGCACAAAAAAGACCTGGTTCATAAATAGAAGACTTACAAACGCCTCCCCAGTGAAGTTGCCATGGCAACAGCTCCTCGCAGAAGGAAGGAGTTGTGTGAGAAGGATTGCCCGCCTCAGCCCAGCTGTCTGTCCATTCACATGCTTTCAATCAGCTTCAGATGCCAACCTAGAACACTGCCTCCATACCCGAGACTAGCTAACAGATACAGGGGCTATTAATGAACTAGACAGGGACTGATCTGAAGACAGATACTCTTGAATCGAATTATATTTAATTATATTCATCTAGTGTATGTATATATATATATATATATATATATATATATATATATATATATATATATATATATATATATATATATATATTAGCTCAAAGAGCCAGCTGCCCAACGTTTTGATATGTTGCACATATCTTTCTCAAGGGAGCCTGTGTTTGAATCAAAACATTGGAGGTATTTATAGGTTTTGACGGCATGACAACTACTTGTTATTGTTTACATTCAAATCATATATATATATATATATAGTACTGTGCAAAAGTTATTAGGCAGGTTGTAAAATTGCATGTGCAGCAAGACTGCTTTCAAAAATAGACATGTGAGGAGTCTATATTGATCAATTAACTAAATGCAAAGTGAGTGAACAGAAGTAGAATCTACCTGTGCATAATCAATCTTTGGTGTGACCACCCTTGCACTGTCAAAACAGCATCAGATGTCTTCTAGGTACACTTGCACACAGTTCTATGAAGGAACTCGGAACACGGTAGGCAGGTCCGAGATACTAATGTGACAGTTCTAAAGTGGATTTAGGATACCTCAGTTGCTTCTCTCTCTTCATGTAATCCCAGACAGACTGTGCAGATGATGTTGAGATCAAGGCTCTATGGGGCCATACCAATCTACTCCAAGACTCCTTGTCCCTCTAAACTTTACAGCTGAAGATAGTTCTAATGACTGATCAGCTGTATGTTTGGGGTCGTTGTCATGCTGCAGAATAAATTTGGGGCCAATCAGATGCCTCAGCTGATGGTAGACTCTGTCCATGATGGATAAGTATCTGCCTGTACTTCTCAGCATCTGAGGAGACCATTAATTCTGACCAAATCCCCAACTCCATTTGCAGAAATGCAGCCCCAAACTTGCAAAGGAACCTCCACCATGCTTCACATGTTGCCTGCAGACACATCATTCGTGTACAGACGCTCCAGCCCTTCAGATGAACAAACTGCCTTCTGCTACATGCCAAATATTTCAAATTTTGACTCATCAGTCCAGAGCACATGCTGCCATTTTTCTGCACCCCATTCCCATGTTTACATGCATAGTTGAGCATCATGCTTTGGCCTTGCTTTTCTTCAGCAGGAGGTAGATGGTTATTATGGCTAAGACTTCCATGAAGGCCACATCTGACCAGGACCATTCTCGAAGACAGTAGATGGAGTGTACAGAGGTCCCGACTGTTTTCTGCCAATTCTGAGCTGATGGCACTGCTGGACATCTTCCAATTACATAGGAAGTAAGCATGATGTGTCTTTCATCTGCTGCAGTAAGTTTCCTTGGCGATACACTGCGTCCACGGTCCTCAACATTGCCCGTTTCTTTGTGCTATCTTGAAAGAGCTTGGACAGCACATCTGGAAACCCCTGTCTGCCTTGAAATGTTCTGCCTGGGAGAGACCTTGCTGATGCAGTATAACTACCTTGTGTCTTGTTGCTATGCTCAGTCTTGCCATGGTGTATGACTTTTGATAGTAAACTGTCTTCAGCAACCTCACCTTGTTAGCTGAGTTTGGCTGTTCCTCACCCAGTTTTATTCCTCCTACACAGCTGTTTCTGTTTCAGTTAATGATTGTGTTTCAACCTACATATTGAATTGATGATCATTAGCACTTCTGTTTGGTATAATTGTTTAATCATGCACCTGACTATATGCCTACAAAATCCCTGACTTTGTGCAAGTGTACCTAGAAGAATTGATGCTGTTTTGAAGGCAAAGGTGGT
>CM060283.1:2272185-2282185 GCA_030684275.1 Acipenser oxyrinchus oxyrinchus
CTCCCTCTCTCTCTCTCTCTCTCTCTCTCTCTTTCTCTCTCTCTCTCTCTCTCTCACTTTCTCTCTCTCTCTCTCTCACGCGCAGGACAATGGGAAGGAAGTGGATGGCAGTCTCCTAGGAGACGCCAATGGGGTGGAGCCGAGCCCGGGGGGGCACAAGGATGGTGTGAAATGGCAGAAGCCACGCCTCTCCAGGAAAGCGCTGATGAAATGCTGCCTGGTCAAGTGGATCATCGACAGCACCGCCTCCCAGGGGCCAGGTAGGGGGCGCTGTGGGGAGAAAGGGGGAGGGAGGTGGGAAAGTGAACGTATGCAATTTTGACTGATGTTGCACGGTTGTGGCTCCATTCCATTACCATGGTTGACAAGGCAATGCGTGGGGGCAGAGATGCTTGGCACTCGGAATCACCTTTAAGAAGTATTGATCGGCAGGTATTAAATAAAGAAATACCTTTTAAAGAAAAGCTGTCCTTCCCTCACCTTTACAATGCAGTACCAATCAATGGCAGTTCACTTCCGCTCTGAGTGTTTTAAAAGCCGACAGGAAGCGCATTCTCTCGTCCTGGGTGCTGTAGTAATGGAGGGGTTTATTTAATACCTGCAGATTTTTAAATACTTCTTGAAGCATCAGCACACCCTAATATTTATACACGTGCTTTACTACAGCTATGGCCAAAAGTTTGAGACATAATTATTAAAATGATATCGAAGCCGTAATAGTAGTGCAGTATTTCATGTTAGATTTCGAAACGTCACATTTTTAAATTTTTGTCCGTATATTGAAAACTACAAAGTGGTGTGCGATTCAATATGTTACCATTATTCAGCAGGTTTCATTCGACTTCATGAAGCTAAATGAGTTAATTCTATAGGGTGATGCTAAACTTTTGGCCATAGCTCTACACATTAACACAGCAAGTTGACTAAAGGCCAAATTAAAGCTTTAAAATTAGATTTCGAATAGATTTTGCTTTTAAACAGTCCTGTGTGCAAGCCCACACACTTATATTGCACATATAAGCCCACTCACATTACATGAGACTCCCATTGCATAGCAGTTTGATCCATTCCTGGTTTTACTATGAATTTAATAAGTCACACCTCAGCTTGTTACCTATACACACTATGACTAATCAAGCTCATGATAAAACCTGGAATAGATCAAACCGCTATGCAGAAGGACGCTTATTTCCTTCCCTGCTTTATATTGGTTACGTTTAGCTTTAAGTCTTTAAGGGTAACTTTAACATTTTAACCACCTCCCCTTGTCCTGTGTGTTTTTTTTAACTGAATGAACGAATGAATAAAAAGCATGTGGTAAAGTACAGTGTTAATGATACATTGCACTGCCCTGACCTCCCCTCTCTCATTCCTCTAGAGATGATGTGTGGAGTTTATATTACTCAGCCTGTCTTGCATTAGCGTTCTGCAAGTCTTATTCCCATCCCGGTGAGCTCACGCTAATATGAGAGACACACTAGAGCCTGGACTGTCTTAGAAAAGAGTTAGAGAACGAAAATCTCTCACAAATCCAATTGCACGGCTTTAATGAGATCCTTTATCAGTGTTCCTGTCACCACATCCCATTGCAGTGCACAGCAGTGCACATTCATAAGCAGCTCCTCTCCCACGCCTCTCTGCAGCCTATACCAGGCACAGGCGCTGGGATTATATGTGAAACAGGGCTTTGGTTGAGAGTCAGTATCTTGTTATTGTGTCTGTGAGTCAATCTGCTACAGATGGGTCTATCAATGCCTGGAAGTGGACCCTGGTGTATAATAGTCTCAAGTGGGTTCTTGTGCAGTTTAGGGGTCCACTTACACTTGGGGGTTAATAGAGGTACCAGATAATGAGGGATGCTATTTTTGTTTCCAGATCTAATGTACTGCCCTTGATTTACAGCACCTCCCATATATGCTCCGGGTCCTCTGCTTGTAGATCAGGGTTTAGTGTCTTATTGCTGGTGTCAGTAGCTGCACGCCCACCTTTACCTCGCCATGTTTTAACATAATCTTCAGGTTTGAACAATACCAGCGGCGGGCTGACTAATCTGGTGAACAGGAGCGACCACACTGTTGCTGTTAAAAACGTTTGGAGTGCATTAAAGCTAGTGAAATACATCGTTACACTTTTTGTCATTCAAGGAAAGCATTTGTTTTTTGTATTGTGGATGTTATGTATATGGAATAATATTTTGCAACAACCAAAAAAAAAAAGTTATTGCAAACTGTATAATTCTCATCTGTCAGACAAAAAGGTACCGGATCTGGAAGCACAAACAAACCCCTGTTCACACCCCAGCATGTGCTCGGTTCATCCGGGTAAAACAAGTGCCCCCCCCCCCCCATGAATAATAATAAAAAGTCTGATCAGACTTCAATCAATGGGATCAATCGGTGAGCAGCAGGCGGTGCTGTCCTGTGAATGGGAGCCTTTGTGACGTTTATTGTTTACTGAAACTGTATTGCGTCATGTCATCATCTCAGGATCACAGGACCGAGGATCCCATAAAAATATGGCAGAGAGTGATTCCAGGTGTGCAATACGTACAGGTGTATAATATGGACAAGGAGTTCTAAGACAAAGCTGTAAGAAACTATAAGTCAAGCAGACACATGTTTCGCCTCGTGCCTCCCTCAGTGCTACTTGACTTTGTTCTTCTTGTTTTCCCCTTGCATGTCCAGGCGAGCCTGTCTCCTGTGCTGTAAGTTTGGCACTTTTGGTGGACAGTAGCACCTCTTGGTCAGGAGTAGTGACTCTTATTCCATTAGAGACAGGGTCCACTGCACATGTTATCTCGTACACTGTACGGTACTGCTCTGCCTAGCTGATGTACTGCCCCTCCCCTCCCCTCCCCCCCCTTGTCTGCGTACTTCTCTCTATCTTGTCAGCATTTACTATTATATGTATTGTAGTAGGAAATAGGAATATTTGGGGATAGTTAAAGTTGCTGGCCAGTAAAAGCCACGATCATCATGTTTAGTTAGAGTCCAAGCTATTTTTTTTATTTTTTTTACCATTGTGCCTATAACTCTTTAAATATAAAGGTTACAGGTACATTATTATTATTATTATTATTATTATTATTATTATTATTATTATTATTATTATTATTATTATTATTATTATTATTTATTTCTTAGCAGACGCCCTTATCCAGGGCAAATACATTTCAAGTATCACAGTACAAGTAATAATACAATTAGGAGCAAGATAAATACAAAGACTTTGGTTCAAGCAAGTACAAGTGTGACAAAATGCAATTCAATAATACAGCAGATAACAGTGTCAGTGATAGTACATGAAATGAATGTGCACACAATAGGCTTTCATAAAAAAAAGTGAAATAGTCTGAAACAGAAAACAAAAAACACAGAAAATGAGACGCTTTTTATAAAAATAAAAAAACACATTATTTATTGTTCATACAATTTCTTTTCGCATGGTCAGCTCAGATCTGACAGTGTACAATGAAACATCAACATGTAGGGAACATGGGGAAAAATTGAACAAATTGGATAATAAATAAAGTAATTGTGGCCGGATAGCTCTACAAAAGGGATCAAAAGCAACCCAAAAAAAAACCTGAACAATTGAAAAATGTGCAAAAGAAACAAAAAGACAATACTAAGAGTGAGAGGATGTCTATTTAAATAACCATTAAAAAGACTATATTTAAATGGCTTAATTAGTCTTCTCGATTATTTAACAATGTGTCCAGGTTTGACACTTCGTTTTTGCAGTGCTGCGGGCGCCTGGTGCAAAGGAAAATGTGATGAATAGCTAGTTGAGGCACCTTCAGCAATAATAACCTCTTTTAAATGATTAGGATATTTGTCAACGCAACACAACGCCAAATTGTTCCAGTTCATTCAGATTCCGAGGACTTCTCTCGTGCAGAGCCTTCTTCAACTCATACCAAAGATTCTCAATCGGATTTAGATCGGGACTCTGACCAGGCCATTCCAGAACCTTGATTTTATTCTTCTTTAACCATTCTGAAGTAGATTTTGATGTGTGCTTTGGATCGTTGTTTTGTTGGAACATCCAGTTGTGCTTTAAACCAAGTTTTCTAGCGGAGGGTTTCAGATGATTGGCCAATATCTAAATTTCCTGTGCCATTAGAGGAAAAACAGCCCCATAGAAGGATATTACCACCTCCATGCTTCACAGTAGGTATGGTGTATTCTTTGTACGCCTCACTAGACTTTCTCCATACGTTACAACGTTTGACCAGAACTGGTATCCATCATTCAAAGGCCATTTTGCAAACTTTAAGCGATTGTCCTTGTGACATTTTCCTAAGAGTGGCTTTTTCCTTGGTCTGCGACCATGGAGACCTTCACCATGCAATACTCGACCTATGGTTGAAATGGAAACCGCAGTCCCACTTGCAGCCAATTCACTTTGAATATCTTTGGCAGTCAATCTCAGATTGTTATTAACCTTCCTCACAATTCTTCTACTTGTTCTTGGTGAAAGAACCTTCTTTCTTCCAGACCGAGGGAGCGTTGTGACACTGCCATGAGTCTTGTACTTCTTGATAATAGAAACAATAATTGAAATTGAGATACTCAAATGCTGAAATCTTCTTGTATCCTTCTCCAGCTTTATGACAATAAATCATTTTCTGCCTAAAGTCTTCAGAGAGCTCTTTACTTTTTCCCATATTGACTTATTGGTAATGACAGCAGTCATCCTATGCCTAATCCTTTTATACTCTCTAAGAATGTTCACCTACAATCCAGCATTTTCTAGACTATTCTAGAATTAAGAACATAAGAACATAAGAAAGTTTACAAACGAGAGGAGGCCATTCGACCCATCTTGCTTGTTTGGTTGTTAGTAGTTTATTAATCCCAGAATCTCATCAAGCAGCTTCTTGAAGGATCCCAAGGGTGTCAACTTCAAAAACATTAAACTTAGGTTCTGCATTATCATATTGATATTTCTAGCACCTTGTAGACAATACAATCATAGCATCAAAGGGTATGAATACTCTTGAATTACCATTTTTGGAGTTTTGCAAAAATATTGCTGAAATAAATAATTGTAGACATCTATTTCTTGTAACTTTTTAAACTTTTGCTGCAAATGATTTGTCCTAAAATCCATTGTTTTCAAAAAATTTCTAGAAATGATAAATTTCCACTGGGGTGTGTAAACGTTTGACTACAGCTGTATTAGAAAGCTACTTGTCTGCAGTTAATAAAATAAACAACCTCTTAAAATGCAGCATGTTTGAGTAACTCCCTTATAAACAGATTATTTTCAAATAAAAAAATACTGAGCGTTTTATTCATTCTGCTATTTCCATTTGAAAATAAGTCATTTAATGGAGCGCATCTTTAAACAGTGAAAGTAAATAGCTCAGTAACGTCTTCTTTTTCAGGGTGGCTAATTACTGATCCAGGAGACACAGCCAAAGGCTTCTGCACTCACTGCAGAGCCTCAACAAGACATGTAAAAACAGCGAAACACGTTAACAATGCTGCTCCACATTCCCCGTGTAGGAGGGTAGTGACAGAAAGAGAAGGGCAGAATTGAAACGAGCAATTTCCACAGTGGATTGCTTATGTGAGATCATCAAAGACATTGTAAATGACACAAACTACACTGATCTCAAAGACATGCAGCTGCACAGAACGTGGTGTGCAGCTTGTAATAGTAGCTTCCTTCATTACAAATGCTAGTTGCAGATCCGCACGGTTGAAATGTCGTTGGTATCTACAGGGTATTTGTGTCCCATAACAAGCGATATTTATTGGCAACACGCCATAATACAGAAATTAATTATCACTGCACTTTATCTGGTAATAACCTTTCTCCTTCCTTGTTTACAAGACTCTGTATGTAAGCTATCCTGCACTCCACGCGGACCGCCTTTACTGGATGCCCCACTCGGGAGCCCCCCAATCTGGTATATATTCTGACATGCAGGACTTTTCAGTGTGGTGGTGATTAATGGAGTGTGACATTAACAGGAGGGTTTTTTGTAATTGGTTTGTCTGCATACACACACGCACATGCAGAACCAGAGACACACACACACACACACACACGCAGAACCAGACACACACACACACACACACACACACACGCAGAACCAGACACACACACACACACACACAGAACCAGAAACACACACGCACATGCAGAATCAGAGACACACACACACACACACACACACAGAACCAGACACACACACACACACACACACACACGCAGAACCAGACACACACACACACACACACGCAGAACCAGACACACACACACACACACACACACACACACACACTCGCCCACATACACAGGAGGGAAGGTTCTGCAAAAACTCCAAAAACTGGACGCAAACATGTCTACACAGCGCACTTTACCCAATTATAACACTAAAAACTCGGCGGCGGCTGTAAAAACGTTTTGCAGCACTGCAGAACCAGACACGCGTACTGTACCTATAGAGACAGACACAGAGACTCGCAGACAGGCACGCACACACACACAGCATACACACACACAGCATACACACACACAGAGAATAGACACACACACAGCATACACACACACAGAGAATAGACACACACACAGCATACACACACACAGAGCATAGACACACACACACACACAGACACAGAGCATAGACACACACACAGCATACACACACAGAGTATAGACACACACACACACACAGACACAGAGCATAGACACACACACAGCATACACACACAGAGTATAGACACACACACAGAGGAGACACACACACACAGCATACACACACACAGACCATAGACACACACACACAGCATACACACACACAGCATAGACACACACACACAGCATACACACACACAGAGCATAGACACACACAGAGCATAGACACACACACACAGCATACACACACACAGAGCATAGACACACACACACACACAGCATACACACACAGAGCAGACACACACACAGAGTATAGACACACACACACAGCATACACACACACAGCATAGACACACACACACAGCATACACACACACAGAGTACAGACACACACACACAGAGGAGACAGGAAAGGGGAGAGGAGCAAAGGAGAGAGGAGTTACAGTAATTTACACTTGAGTAAAAAGCTTTGAAAATCAGCCACTTGATTATCAATCCGCTCAGGCAGTGTTGTGCTGCCACCTGGTGTCAGGAAAAGGAACATCAACTTCCTCTTGGCTAGAGAGCAACAAAACAAAGAAAAAAAGGTCTTTATCTCCCTCTAGTGGGCGATTTGTGGAACTGTTGTACTGTGGATTCTTCTTCAGATGCCAGCTCCAAGAGGGAAACGGGGATACATGTGAGTTTTATCCCCTGGGCTGTCATACCTTCTAACTAGATTCTGTGATGTTGTGATTTTATTTACCTTTTTTTGATCTAATTCCAAAATAGGGACCCTTATACACTGACCGTGTCTGTCCGTCTGTCACACTATCCCGGGAGAGCATGATACCTGCCTTCATTTTGCACCAGTCTCCACCACACCTGTGTCATGCACTCCTATCCAGGTGTTGAGTGAATACTGTAGTGGAGAAATGTGGTTGTGATGTAGAGCATTCTGTGCGATTTACCATTTTCAGCTTAAACCAGGGAGGGAAATAACTCCCGTTGCATAGCAGTTTGATCCATGTTACTATGTGTAACAGGGGAGATCTGTGCTGACTGTCTGGCGCATGCGTGGTTCTGCAGGAAGAGGGCAGTCATGGCAGTGAGACACGGAGAGGTGGGCAAGGGGTGTGGTCTCTCCCTCTCTCTGAGTGGTTGGGAGGCGGGCCTTGTGGGGTGCTTGGCCTATAAACATAAAGAACGCTTTGTTGTAGGTGGCCCTGCCCATTCACGAAGAACGACAGCGGGAGTCTGTTCATGAACTTGAATTGGAAAAAACAAACAAACAAACCAAAAAAATCCCTTACAGAACAGCAGTGTCCGGAGCGAGAGGAAAAGACAGGCAAGCACGGCTAAAGAAGACAGCCGAATGCTGCCATAACTGTTTGCATTTACGTAGAGTTAGTGCAGAGTTAGGGAGAATACCTGGGCCGCACCACAGAGTATTGTGAGGGAATACCTCAGTGTAGGTTGGAGACCCGAGCTGACCGGTTTAGCGGCAGTGGGGGACGCTGCACAAAGCAGCACCTTTTATTTTGTTTTATTTTCCCTTTTGTGCTTTTTGTTTTCACTATTATTTTGAGCACCTGCGTGTGCGCTACAACCTGCCAATCTTTTTTACTATTGCTGTTATTAGGTTGTGCTCTGCAGCAGTACCACAGTGCCACCTTGTGGTGAAAATAAATCAGTGCGCCAAGCGTCCTTTCAAATAAAACCTTCAGTCTCCCGTGTGTGTCAGTGAATTGCCCACCACCCTGCCACACTATGCAAAATAAGACATACCTGAGCTTATTACCTATTCCCAATCAAGCTTTTAGTAAAACCTGGAATGGGTGAAACTGCTATGCAGTAGGAGTCTTATTTACATCCCTGTTAAATTAATAGCAGCTCAGACAGTTAAACGGACAGACAGCCTCCACAGCCCAGATTATAATGCACTCAATAACCTGTGTTATTGAGTCCTCAGCCAGTTACAACTGGGCTAGCGAGTCTCTCTGTATCAGTAAGTTCAAATGTAAGTGTGACATACCGACAGACAGACACCCCTAGACTCTGATACACTCAAAACTTGTGCTAGCTGGCAGAATGGCTTTAGCATGCTTCATCGCAATTCAACCAGTGACTCTCTAGAGTACATAACTCTAAAATGGCATTCAGACAGTCGCACAAGATTTTATGCCTCTCCTTTATCGCTAGGCAGAGATATTCATTAATCATGCTCAATATCTATAGTGACTCCAATCAGAGTATTGAGTCCTTTTTCTCCTGCACTGATGCCCAGTCTCTCCGGTTCGTCAGGGAAGTGCTGTTTGCCTCTGAGTGGCACAGCAGGGTGGTTGCTTTGCAGTAAATATCTATCCTGTGAGTGCTCTGGCCAGCAGCTCTGCTGCTCTATAAGGGGAGTCTGGTTGAGTAATTGCAGAGACTTCTATAAATAGCGGCAAATTGCTGCTGGATCAGTTGCGATCTGAAAGCCATGATTGTATTAGCAGGAAGCGTGAGAGAGCGCTCAGAGTGCGGTTCACAGTGTGTTCGGGTTTCAAAAGCCGCGGGAACCCCATTAGCACTTTGTTAGCGGGTATGGGAGCGAGAGAGAGCAATGTAATGCGATGTTTTAGTACCCCATGAGAGAGCGAGAGAGAGAGAGAGAGAGAGAGAGAGAATAGAACTTCCATTGCATATAGACCTTGATCTATAGAGAGAGGTGGATACACAACACTCTCTTATACAAAGGGATTAAACTAGCTACAGACACTCTTCAGAACACGCTATAGAGAGTCTCAGAATATGGGGCTGTCTGGAGCAGTTTCACCCGTCCCAGATTTTATTATGAGCTTGATTAGCCATGGTGTATTGGTAACAAGCACAGATGTGTTGTATTATAAAACCAGCAATGGATCAAACTTCTATGCAACAGGAGTCTTTTTTCCATCCCTGGAGAGTAATTGATGCATAGAGGTAGGGAGGTGATCGTGATGACGAATTGTTCAAGTTCATCCCAGACGTGCTGGATCGAGATTCAGGGATCAAAAGCCTATAAACCTCCACTGTTTGTTTTCAAATAGTGGAGGTATATATGCACATGCTGTATTGTAACATTTCCTGGGGCGGGTTCTTGGTAAGGCTGGGATTACACACAAAACCACACAACACAAGAACAAGTCAAGTTTAAAACCTGTTTATTATTAACAGGCTTTGGCAGAGGATGAGGGGGCTTTAGGAGTGTTCTTTGCAAACGTTAAACAAAATAGTCAATCAACCAAACAGGCAGAGGTGTTTCAGTGTCTTCGTGGGTTCAGACTGGGTTCGTTACCGTGGGTAGTTTTCATACAGAAGTATGGTCCAAGTGCCGTTCGGGTTCTCC